>OX451218.1:92314109-92599868 GCA_949628195.1 Phasia obesa
GGGATGGGTACCTTTATATAAATTAAATACGTAAGACTCTTAAACTTTCGTGTGGATTACTTTCAAGGCAAAATCGAACAAAATATTGTCAGGACGCACAAAACGTGTGTGGGTAAAGCTAGTGTAGTATAAATATAAAATCGGAATTTTTTTTTAATTGTACCAAATGAGTCATTGGTGAACAGTTTTTTAAACATTTTTTTTATTTTGGAAATAATTCGGTAGCTTGTGAAACCCTACGAAATTTCACAGAAGCAAGGTAGATGTGATACTGAGTAAAGTTTTTAAGATTTTTTAAACTTATGTGTATATAGTCCTTAAAACTATCTACAAACAAAAAAAAAATAAAATGTGCTTACATGTCAGCGTAAAGTAAAGGGCTACTTTTAGGAGAAAATTTCATAAAATTTTTGGCTGACTAAGTTGGGTTCTTTGACGTGATGGACTTATTTATGGTCGGGTTTCCATTTTAAAACGTTGACTGAACTTTTGATAATATTTAGAAGAAAGTGGCATCAAGGTATTTCCTCATATCTTGCTTTGTTAAAAATTTACTCGAATCTTAATTGGGAAAATGTAAAAACTATAGTTTTTTAGGGGTTTTCCCAAAAATATGGTATTTGCTATTCTTCTTTTTTTATTATCTTATTTTCCACTTAGGTTTTTACGGAAATAAAAATTGACCACGCCCACCTTAACGCCCACTTTTCTAATTTATCTAAAATCGAAGAAGGACTTCACCGATTTGTCTTTTAATACGCAAAAAAATTTACCACGCCCATTTTACGCCCACTTAATTGATTTATCTTAAATTGATAAACAATTATTATAGTGTACATAGAGAACTATAATAGATAGAATCTTAAAATTATATACAAGTAACCGCGTTATTAATATGAATCGTCTTGAACAAGAATGGATGAGCTGGAATGGAATAGTGTGCGTCGTACCTTCCATGAAAAGTCAAAAAATACTGATTCGTCATATGTGAGTTTGTAAGGGAAAGTCGAGTTGTTAACGCTTACAAATATTGTTACGTATGACATGATATTTGTTCGCGATGTCCCACTTAGTAGCATTTCCTCATAAAGCTAAGTTTTTTTAGCGTCTGTTAAAAAGGTAGAATCAGTGTAATTGTATGCGACATGTTCCACAGCACAAAGCGTAGAATGCCTAAGACGAGTACAACGCTAGAGGACGATTTAACTTCTACTTTTCGCCAGCGACGTGAAAAAATGTCAGCTGTTTTTGATAGCTAAGGATGACAAATTATTTTCAATTTTCAATGCTATCGATAAATGTGTAGGTGCCTTTTCTTTTAAAATCCGAAATAATCTTTTGATTTTTGAAAAAATTATTTTTATTTCATAAAGCAATGTAAAGCTGGCCATAACAAAAAATATGTTGCATAGAAAGCGTTGCATGTAACTTGATTAGTTTTTTCTGGGAATCTTTAGTTATTCACGGGTTAGCAAATTGTTTTCAAAATAAAAAGTATTTAAAGCACACTGCACAATAATTTTTGCTTCGAACTTTTCCCGAAATATGTACAATTGTGCCAACTTTAACATCTCATCTGGCTACGTATTATTTTATTATTTGGGCAATAAGCAAGAGGATACGATAGAAGAGATACGATAGACAATTTCATTGTATGTAGAAGAGAATATTTAGTTTTCTAAGACAAGATACGATTTGTTAACGTTACCCAACCAATTGATATTATTTTATTCTTGGGGGCCAATGAGGTGACATTTCAGCATTGATGTGACGTTATACTATTGAGTTTCGAGTAGTTTTCTTGTGACTAATTATAAACAGGAAAAATACAATTCAATTAATTTCTAACTTATTAAGAACAGGTTACTTAAAGTTTTAAAAAGTAGAACACCACCAATGGCAAATCTGTCATAAAATTTTATTAACATGAAGAACGAACAAAACACACGAACTGTTTAAATGAATTCAACATTTTTCTTAAAGCAAACTTTAAAAAATGGATTAACAACAAATATAAGATGGTAAAGAATAAAGAAAAACACATAAACAAGAGAGAAGCTTTGGTTATTAGTAGGCTTCGTTCTCGTATTATATTATCTGACTTTGGTTGGTTATGATATGAATATATGATGTTTATAACTAAACACCAGATAGTACACTAGTAGATAGACACGAAGAATGCTGTAGAAAGATCCAGATCCATTCTGCGGTTAGTGTCTAAAATAAAATTTATATCCCAATTTTTCTTTAAAAATTAATCACCTAATTTGTGAAAAATATTCTTGCAATCCTATTGAGTAGTTGTTAGAGAGAATAAACGAACTTAAGCCTTACTTTACAATTGATTTATGTAAACTTCAAATAGCTTTTATTATTTCGTTTAACTTTTAGGTGGAACCAGATTTTCTAATAAGTTTTTTAAATTCATCAATCGAATCACTGGAAAAATGCAAAGAGAATGAAATTAATGGCATAATGCCCAAAGAGGAGCTGTTGGAAAGATTGAGAGAAAAGAAAATATCTATGGAAAGAATATATTTGGTAAGTTATGGCATGGATGTAAATTATTTTGTTTTTTTTTCAATACAACTTTTTCTTTATTTATTTTTAGGATAATTCGGAAAGAGATGCTGATTCGTCGTTGTCATTTTCTCAAAGTCTGGGTGATAAATACAGTAGTAAACATAGTGCTCCACATTCACAAGAACATCGGCCGCACAGTCCACCCCAAACTAAAAGATTAGACAGTAGTAAAAAATCCATATCTAGTCCCTCAATGAGCACCACTATGCCACTAATGATAGCCGAATCGCCTAGTATGGGTTCTATGCAAGTGCAGTCGCCACAAAATAGTCAACCAGCATCGCAAGCCCAAACGGTAGTGCCAGCACAAACAAAAGTTAATGATATTGCGCAGGATAATAGCATCACATCGGAGCCTTCGGAAACGACTACCACAACTACAACGACTAGTGAAGATGTGGTGACCACCTACAAAGAACCCAGCCTAAAAGATTGTTCTTCAGCCTCATACAATCATGCCAAACAAAATGGTAGTTTAAAAGACACTACCAACAATAATGATTCCTCACCTCCGGAGAGGTCAAACAAAGAAAAAAGTGCCAAAGGGGAAGGCCAAAATATGAAGCAATTAAATGGCGACAATTCCAAGGATGACAAAATCAGCGATAAGTCTGAAGCTAGTGATAATGTTAGTGGTGAGGGAGCAGAGACTGCAAATGAGGAGGGTAAGGGAGACGGATCCAATAGTGTGGAAAATAGTCAGGCCTTAGAAAGTGAAGATAGTACTGCTGCTTTACAACAGCAGCTGCATGCAGCAGCCGCTTTAGTACACGACGGCTATTCGAAGTCCAACTTTAAAGTTGAATCATCTGATGTTTATCAAATTGTTGATGTTATACGACGTAACACAAACTTGAGTTTCGATTTATCCTGTGAAGCCTTACGTGTTGTTCTTACCAGTCTCGAGCAGCTGTATAATGGCGCCATTAACCCATATTTAGAAGCAGTAGCCATACACGTTACCGATAAGGTGGAAACACCCAAGGGGCTGTTAGGTATGACGCATGACTCCAAACGGCTGCAATATATTTTTTCGCAGCTGGCTGATTGTAAAAATGATGCGGAACAACGCACCTGGATGTTGTACGAAGATGAGGATGATATTGTACAGTTTTTAGAAGAACTTGTAGAAATATTGGTATACTTTTTTTTTATCTCTCAAGTAAATGTAATTTTAAAATCTAATTCCTTTATTTTTAGAATAATGCCGATGAAACTATCAGTTGCTATGAAATGTCCTGTGATCAATATCAGGCCTTGGTCAATTTAGTTCAATATTATCAAATGGAAACTAGATGGCCCATTAAACGTTTATTGCTAAAAACATTTACGGCTGCTTGCCATTTAGATCACATTATTGTGGATATTTTATTAACCTCCGTACTGCCTTTGGAAATTGTTGAGGACATGAAAACGAACTTTTCGAATTTAGATCGTTTTAAGCAATTAGTCAAAATGTTAACAATTATATTTAGTTTGGGCCAGCCGATGCCAGTTAATCATCAAGGTGAGTTCAACCATCATGAATTAAATACTCTTAATATTTATGCAGGCCCCTGACTGCCCTAAGTAATTAATGACTATGGCGCGTTTGTTGTCCGTTCAGAGCTGCCACGAAAAGGTTTTAGTTATTATCTGGATCATTGCATTCAGTTTAGAGTATTCAGAAAACATATCTTTTCAAGAAACCGTTATTAGGTTTAACCGAAAAATAGAATTTATGAAAAACCGGTTCGGTACTTTTATATAAAGGGTGGTTAAATTTTAAGGGGCCGATGTTGATTTTGAATAAAACACAAATTATTTAGGAAATTGTTGTCATTTCTTTTTATTTTGATAATATTGGTATGGAACAAAATATCGGCCAAATAGCCGCCACAACCTCGGTGGCATAGCTCCATCCGATGCTGCAAATTTTCGATGACGCTGAGCCATAAGTGAGGTTCTATGCTGTAAATGTGCCGAATTATCTCATCCTTTAGCTCTTGAATTATTGCTGGCTTATCGACATACACCTTTTCTTTCAAATAACCCCAAAGAAAGAATTCCAACGGTGTCAAAGCACATGATCTTGGCGGCACCACGTGAGATAACACGGCCATAGAATTTGTCGCACAAAAGAGCCATTGTTTCGTTAGCTGTGTGGCAAGTGGCACCGTCCTGTTGAAACCACATATCGTCCACATCCATATTTTCCAATTCGGGCCATAAAATGTTCGTTATCGTTACGATAGCGAACACCATTCACAGTAACTGCCTGACCGGCCAGCCCATAAACCGCACCATATAGTCACTCTTTGTGGGTGCATTGGTTTTTCGACAATCACTATTGGATTATCATTCGCCCAAATGCGGCAATTCTGCTTATTGACGAATCCACTGAGGTCAAAATGTGCCTCATCACTGAAGATGGCTTTCTTCGAAAATTGATCATCCAGTGTTGCGTTTTCTTGCCACCATTCTGAGCATTGCTTGATTGTGTATCTTTCCATGGTTCAAATTGAGTTAGACCGTTTTTACACCTTGCAACAAACGCCGAGGTTTTTTTCCTATTCTTTTAAAAGTTGCGAAACCCTGTTTTCTTTTACATTTGAATTTTTTCAAAATATTTATTTTTGAAAGTTTTGTTTTTTTTTCCTTTTTGTGTTATTAATAAATAAACAAAAAACTGTAATGTCAACTAAACGTATTTTATTATGATTAAGCGATTAAACATTCTTAATATAATATTAACACACACACATTATAAATATTTAAAAATAAGTAATATATTGTTGTAAAATTAATTTTAATTTGTTTTGGAGTTACGGACCCCTAAAGTTTCTATGTAAAGTTTTGTAAATCTCAACTATTTAATGGAATGAGATAATATGAGTATCACTGGAATGGTAATTAAAAGTACTATCTAACTAAATTGACATTAATGAAAAATATTATAAAATATCAAGCAAGCACAAAAAAAAGTTTTTTTTAAAGGATTTTCTTGTCTATGTTCTGACAAAAAGAATGAAAATTAAAAAAAAATATTTGTTTGTTCACCTAAAATGTTTTCCAAAGGTAAAAAGTAACCCAATTGTGTTCGCTACAATGTCTGTCAGCGCCTTCTATCTCTGGAATCGTTATAGGTAGACTCTTGAAATTTTCACAGAAGGTGTATATCTATGGCCGCTATAACAACAACTACCAAAACTTTTAGTGTGTTCCGAAAGAGACTCGTTTTTCACGTATATGTGTTTATTTCTTAATCAGTAAGAGGTATAAAGTTAAAATTTATATAAATAATTAGTGAGGAGTCTTTAAATTTTTACAGGAGGTGAATTACTGTGTTAGGACAGGGACATATCTTTCACTTATATTGCCGTTTTTTACCGCAATAGGTAGGCTCCTATTATTTTCATAAAAGCTATAACAATAATTACTAAAATATAATGAGTATTTCGATAGTGATGCAGTTTTCGCGAATATGACTGTTTTTTTTTAAACGCGAGTATATACAGAGTGTGTAAGTTTATGGAAAAATAAAAAATTAAAATAAAGGGTTTTGCGAGAGTGGCAAATATTTTCGAATAGTTGTAGCCTAATTTTTGAACCGGAACGGTTAGACACTTTACACCTACGCAAACTATGTACAAATTTGTCCCCTAGAACAAATATCAAAACCAAAAATTAAAGGGTGTTTCGATAATGACTCGATTTTACATATATAACCTTATATTGACACTTAAAATTTACACATATTATATTTAACAATATCTACAGTAACAACAAGAAACGAAAATAAATTTAATAATAATGGGGTGGTCCCTTAACGTCTCAAAGTTGCGGAATTTGCCTTTCTCTTCTTAACCTTGTAGGCAAACACTTGATATTTACACAGGGTATTTAGTACTATGCTCTAGTAGAAAAAATAATTTAAAATTAATTTAAAATTAAAGCCTCATAAGACGTAAAAAATTATAGATTTTAATTTTTAAAGTTGAACTGAACATAGTTCGAAACCATACTTGTGTGATTCTGACTCGCATTTGGCTAATTTATTTTTATTAATTTCATTTTATTTGGATAATACTTTTAATTACCTTTCCAATCGCACGCATATTATCTCATTCTACCCTAAAATAGTCGAGATTTACCATACTTTACATACAAATCTAATGGGGTCCGTAACTGCGAAACTAAGAGTACCGCCCAATTTGTTCTTGTGACATTTTTGTTTAAAATTAAATTTTTATATATACATATATATCTTAAATTATAATTTGGAAATAATTTTTTTATACAAAACAAAAATACAACTTGTCGTTTTTTTCTGTAGTCAAAAAGTAGACAACACTTTAAAAAAATAAAATCAAAAAAATCAAAAACAAAAAATGCCTTACTAACAAGAAAAAAGTTGCATGAAAAAGTTGCGGCGTTTATTTCAAGGTGTAAAAGTGGTCTTAGTCTAAAATTGAGAAATGTCAAATTAAATGCAGAAAAAACTTGATGTTTAGGTGTGGTTCACATTCAACAACCACTCGATAAATGTACTTTTATATACATGATGAAACGAACAAACTGTTGTTTATTTTTAATATGTATTTTTAGTAAAATAAGAACTTTCCTCTTTTAATTCGTTAAAAAATAACTAAAAACATTAAAGCCATTGTTAGCCGAACGTGACTTAAATGTAAATGGAACGTAATCCAACCTGTTGAAAACAGATTGTCTTACACTTGTACGTTTTACAAAACAAAACAAAAAGAGACCAGAAGAATCCTAAGCAACAATAACTTTCATGTGTTACATTCCTTTAAAAATTAACAAAATATATTTAATTTTTTTTTCCTAAGAAAAAATTTATTTTTTCAACTTGAGGTATCAAACAAAATAAACCAAATTTTGTTTAGACCTTGAATAAAATCCTTAATCACTCATTCCGAAAAAAATACTCTAGGCAAATAAATGGGCCAACCACTTACTACTACATCTAACAATTTAAACCAGTCTATGAAAACAGAAAACTTTTAGCAAACGTTTCATTCAGAGATGCAAACTTTTTAAATTTTTTGATCGATTTGTACATCAGCAAAACTAAAACAAATAAATACTTTATGAATGACAAAACGCGCAATCAAAACAATTGGGTTTTTACTCATTTGCGATTACAATCGTGCAACTGCGTACAAAACAAAAGCAGAAACATATTTTTATGACTGATTTATTGATAAATGCATAAATTGATACATTCTCTACCATAACGAGCAAATCACTAATCAAACGTTTGCGAAACGTATTTTCTCAAAACATTTGTGTTTAGTTTTGTACGTGATTTTATGCAATGCATGTTATAGAATTAAAATCAAACGGCACTAAATTTTTTTTCATCTCCGTTACATATAAAATGATTATTTTGCTTTTAAGCGCGCATTTCCATTTAAGCGAACTAAAAGGCTAACCAGCTTTTCTTAACGACCAAAAAAAAAAAAAAAATACAAAACTAAATGGCACAATCGTTCTCATTGTATCTGTTTTGGTTTTCCTTTACCCCCGGCAAAGAACAAAACGATAGCAAACGTTTCCTTTTGTTTATTTTCGTACTCTGATGTAAACAGCGAAATTTTGCATGAAGTAAAAACTGTGTTGTGTATAAATTAAGAAAAAAACAACCTATTAACTGTATGGAAAATCCCGACTGCTACTGTGTTGGGTTCCTTTCAACCCCTCTTCATTTATTAGCAGTCTCCGATTGTCGACCTTCTTACTTAGCACTAGGTTTCGTTCAATCATTAACATTTATTTTCACTTTTGCTGGTTTTCGGCTGTTGACTGGGAGTTAGCGACTTCCGCGTATTTGCGAGTTTTTACCTTGTGTTCCCATTTTAGTCTAATCTAGCTCTGGACACAAGCACATTATCTCATATCCTTGTTCCCACGTCAATTACATATTCGCTTCGGGACGACCCACGTCACACTCGGCCAAAAAGAACTTCCGACAGCGGCAGAGCTGTTACAACAACAACTATCTCCTAGATATTATCGTGTAACTGCGTTTGTTTCAACTTTTTCCAGAAAAATCCTTCAATGACCTCCTTAATACAAACAACTGCGTTGGTGACAAGAAACAATAATTGTAAACATTAATGATAATGAGCATCATTCAAGCTCCCAACTGGGTGTAACTTGACACTTTTTAGGTTATAGAATACTACTGACATACCTTTAGCTATTGGCAGTTGGAGTTTTTCGTCGTGAGAGGTCGGCTACTATGCATCTTTTGAAGTATGCTGTTTAATCCTGTATTAGGGTAATTTTTGGTACCCGTACTAGTAGTTTGCTTTTGATCGCCACCACTAAGATTTCAAATCGCTCTATTTATATTCGCTACTATGAACCTGTCAGGCGAAATAAACTGCTTATATTTTAAAAAATTAAAAATTTAAACATTTTCGTTTTCTTTTACATTTTTGCAGATTATCTGGGAGTACATTTTGCCTCTTTTCTATTAGAAATAGTCGAAGGAAATAATCCTGAAATATTAGTTGATATGGTTATAGCATTAATTCTAGCGTTTAATTTACAATTTACGGATTTTTCACAAAATGTGGTGGTAGAGGCCATGCAGAATTTACCCTCGGCCAAAGTATTTACGGAAAAGATTTTATTATTACTTAATCGAGAAGGTTTGTCTGATTAACTTATTACTTAATAAATTATATTTCAAATAATTTTTATTTCCGACTGTTTAGAAGATCCTATTAAAGTTCTTAAACACTCAGCGGATACCATGAATTCGGTATTGAAAATGTTTATAGACATCTTTAGCATACCGGAAACTGCAGGCATGTTTTATACGAATGATAACAAAGTATTAATCGATATAATAGTAAGACAATTAACTGATTTATGTGCTGGCAATCCGGTGAGTATATTTTTCTTTTCTCTCTTTGATTTGTTTAAATACGTATTAACTTAAATATTTTATTATAAAACTTATTGAAATATTAGCTGAGACGTTGTTATTTGGAATTATGTCGTCGTATTTTACGTAACACTAACTACCAGGAGCATCAGCATCGTAAACAAGATTTTATGAAAATCTTTACGCGCATATTTTGCGAGGAAGCTGAATGTAGTGCCTCTGATCAACAATTAGTAAGAGATATTGCCAATGAATTTCCTCAAATATTTAAGGCCTAAAGGGAAATTCCTCTGTAGACGTTATACATATTAAGAAAATTTATAATATTTTTATTTGGTATTCGGTATTTTGTAGATAAATTTTAAATTTTATTTTATATACATTTTAATGGTTTGTGATAGCATTTATAAACTTATTATATTTTTCTCTTGATTTTTTTGTTGCGATTTCTAGTCTTAAATTTAAAATGAATTAAATATTTTTTTTGTGGAAAATTTTACCTTTTTATATTATCAATCATAGTATTTAGTGCTCCTTTATGTTCTTGTTTTTAAGTTTGCTAGTTGTTTTAAGAACATTTAGTTTTAGGTTTAATATAATGTTGATTAAGAAACAAAAAAAAACACCTTGTTATTAATATTTAAGTGAAGACATCTGCATTGTTTTGATAAGAAACACTTATTTTAAAACCAACCATTAACTGTGTATCATAAATGAAACTAGTAAAACTTACATAATAATGAATGGTTCATTGAAAAAAAAAACGAAACGATTTAAATAATGTTTCATACATAAAGTCATCTGCATCATTTGCATACTGAAACATAAGTGCATAATATAAAATATTTACAATCAGTATAGGGAAAATGTTGAACATATTTTTATTATTTTTATCTTTTGGTAGAAATTAAAAATTTTTAAAAGTTAAATTTAAGTATAAATCAAAAACAGTTTATTATTTCATTATCCTACTAAAAGCAAAGAGTGTAAAATCTTCACGCACAAATTTTATAAATTTTTTCTTTTCGTTAAGCCTCTAATTAAGTTAAGTACTCTATTCGAATTTGTGAAAAATGTTGAGCAACATCTATTATTTCACAAGGAAAATTAGACATTTAAAATGTGGTGTGTATCTCGTGATTTGGAAGAATTTTACGATTTTATTGCTTTTAAATATACCACATTGTTTTAGAAAATTTTCGACAAAAATTTTACAAAAAATTTCACATGAAATAATGCCCTTTGCTTTATTTGGTAAAATGTTGCTAGAAACATTTCCCTGTTTTTCCACAGTAAAAACAGAGTACTACTTCTGCAACATTTTTTTGTCTTTTTCACACACATTTTTTATGTATGTATGTAGTTTGACAGCATTCCGCATGAAAAACTGAACAGAGTACCAGGCTTTAAACTCCTTATTCGGTTTCCGCCATTCAAACCGATTTTGATTCAAATATTTCGACTATCGTTTAGTAGGCGAAGATACTCCAATTTAAAAACGCTGCATTCTTGGAATCATTTTCTCTGGTGAAGATAAGTTGGCTTAGAAGGTTTTTCGAGAATTTGGCCATTTAAATCAGCTTATAAAAATAAACAAAAAATTTCGCAAACGTTTCATGCAAAGATACAAACTTTTCAAATCAATACATAGTGTAATTTTTAAAAATTCTGAATTGTGTTAGAGTAAGTCAGGAGGAGCAATAAGCCCGCCAGAATGAACTGCCTCTCAAATATTTGCATTGCAACTCGTTGTTGTAGAAAACACCTTGATGCATGTATCCTTACAACGTATGTGTGTATGTTAATATGTATTTAACAGTTTCTTAAGTATCGTTGTATCGTCCATAAAAATATCGCCGGTACTGATACATCGGAAAACCCAGAGTATCACCGATATATAGGTATCGACATGGGACGTAGCCCAACAAGTTAGTTACATTTTTGAAAAGGAGACTTAATTTTCCAAACATTGATATATAAAACGTCTTACCTTTCAGTACGTAGATCAACTGTAAAATTTTGCCAAATTTTCTTTTTTCTAACAAATGTTACCATTTCAAATTTTAACTCGAATGCTGCTCTTCCGTTACCATGTAAAGTTTTAATAAAATTACTTGCCGTTTAGTAACTAGAGATTTATTAAAATTTTTTGGTCAAATACTCCACTGTGCGATGTTGATAGAACACCGCACAGAAAGTAAAAGAATGCATTTACACTTAATACAAATTGTTTTATTAAAAAAATTTCTTTATTTCATAGTTTTGAAATAATTTGATTAAATAAATTTTGTGAGAGTGATTAGATTAGATATTTTGTCTGTTTTTCTTCACTGTTTATCATTGTTTATATTTATCTTTTTTATTGAAATGAAAATTTTCGGTTAAATTTAGTACCACAATGTTGGCATCTTTTTTTTTATTTAGTACCAGTTGGTTGGTAGCCATATTGAACTCGTAGTTTGATAAAAATTTTTGTAGTTTTACTTCGGTATTTTCGAAAATAAAATTATTGAAAAGCATAGAAATTAGTAAATAAGATCGATGTACAATATTTAACATTTTTATTTGAAAATTGATATTATTATTTTTACCAGAAACTGCATGTCAATCATTTACCTACGCAATCAATCGTTACATCCTGGCACCCACATTTTACATAAAAATTATAAACTCCAATATAGTTAACATTTTTGTGTCATATAACGGGTGGTCCAAAAACAAATATCTTTTTAAAACTAACTATTTTTAATTTCTTCTGGTATATTATGGCTTTTATTAGATTTCTACTGCGGGCTTGGCAGCAGACCGTCTAATTTTGAAAGCCTTTGGGACAGTTTCTAATTCTGTCTCACGTAAGGCTCGGACGACATTAGCCTTAAAAGTGTGATCATCGCATAACATCAGTCTTTAACGACAGGCCACAAGAAAAATATATAAAGGGGTCACATCATCAAGATAGCTGATAACAAAATTGCCGAACATAGTGCGCAAAATATCGGTTGACTGATAAAGCTGTGTGACATTATGCATGGTGTGTGCTGAAACCAAAGAGTAACCAACTTAAAATGTTCCATTTCATCCCATAAAAAACCGTTATCATGACTTCGTAGCGCTTGCCGCCTACTGAAGTGGCGTTTCCAGCAGCATAGATGCTGTCTCTGAAACATCTATAACCGTTGCTGTTTTGCTGACGAAGTTTGTGTTAGACTTATTAAAAGCAAACGAAATAAAATCTTTGCAAATATGCCAATTAGCATCGACATTTGCTGGCGACCCTAATTTTCAAAGCATTCATGAAAGACCCCAATATTTACAAGACGATATATATTATTTTGAATTGTGAAAACTGCAGAAAACACTTTGGCGTCTTTGGTGTACATCGAACCCACAGACTGACTAACAAGGGCAGTGTTTCGAGGCATCTCTAGACCCAAAACATATGATTTAAAAAGATACTTGTATTTGTACCAACCTGTACACACATGAAAAAAATACTCTTAAAAGAAAGCACCCTGTATCCTTACTTCCTGAATACTTAGCATTTATTACAGTTAAAAATCAAAATTACTAATTATTTTAAGTCTTTAAACAAGGAATTTTTATTTGTAATTAAAAATATTTTTATATTATAAAAATATTTTAAAAAATATTTAAAAAAAATATTTATAAAATATTTTTTTTTATTTTTTAAATTTCATATAATGATAAATTTATTGTTAAAAACTTGTTTATTACTCCAGAACTGTGTAAAATTAGTTTATAAAAAAACAAACCCATAATTTAGGTTTTCAAAACAGTCAATAACTAAATGACAAACAGGAGTGCATTCTTAAGGAAATTATTAAAATTATAAGAAACAAAAAAAAGTTATTAATTAAAAAAAATACCCTTAACACACATAGTTACATTTGACTATATAATCTATGAAAAACTTAAAGAAAAAACCCTAATAAATTTGTTATTAAATAAATTTAGATAAATAAAAGTGAAATTTAAACTTAAAAAAACAATGGAATTAAATTATAAGATTAAGATAAATAATAATTTTAAATGTAAAATTTTTTAAATAAAATAACTTTCCAGTAAATATGTATTTAAAAAACACTGGTTCGTTCTTACACTATTTTAGTTCTAGAATGCATATAAATGGAACTAGTAGTCACATGAAATTTAAAATAAATTACACTTCGTTGATTATTACTTTGATTTTTTTTTTAATTACCTTTATAAAGCACTTCGATCCTGTACATGCTTCATATTCTTTCACTTGGTACATCTACCGCAGACTTATAGGACGATTACGGATAGCAACCCAACCTCAGTTGCGTTGTCAGTTGCCGAAATTGTATTACGTATGGCAACTGGCAACTTAAAGTTGTTAATTTTAGTTGCCTTTTGACAACGCAACTAAAGTTCAGTTGCCATCCATAATCGACCTATCAGTCTTCCCTATCTGCGCTTTCAATGTTAGTTGTCATTCAACGCCTTTTTGGCAGAAGCCTTTGTATTAATTCGACTGACATGGCCCGACCAGCATGCTATATTTTAACGCGTTTAACTGCATTCATGTTGGGATATAGCTCATACAACTCACGCTCGACGTCTATACTCCTCGTAAACATAGATCGGGCTATAGATTTTGCTGAGGATTGTAGTCTTAAAAACACCCAGTACCGCTTTATCTGCTTTCGCAACTACCATGTACAATGTTATTTTAGTTCATCAAGAGAGGGCTCTGCTTGGCCTCAAAAGAAATTAATTATCCTTGCCTTTATTTCGATGCTGTCAACATTTCTATTGATGTCGAAACCGAGGTTTATAAATTATTTTACTACCTTGATGCTGCAACTGCCAGGCTTCATAATGTTGCCTTTACGTCCGCGCGACAATATGATATACGTCTTGTCCTCATATATCATTAGACCCACCATAATAAAGAATAGTGTTAAAAATTTCTGAAAGAAATTTACAGAAGAATTAATAATTTAAACTAGAATTGCATGGATACGACTTTTTGCCGAGACGACACGATCACGGTTGCCAGATTTTTTTTCTCTCTCCCCTAAAAGCAAGTAAAAAAAACCCCTAAAATCAAGCTTTTTTTAAAAAATCCCCTAAAATAATTTTTCTTGATTACATAAATATTTTTTTTTCTGTAATTTCAAAAAATAAAATCCAAATTAATTAAATAAAAAATTCCCCTAAATTAATCCCAATTTTAACAAAAATCTCCCAAAAAAAAATTGTAGGGTTTTAGTTTTCATTATATTAAAGTGTGTATTATAAATGTACATATGTATGTGTATATAAATATACCCAGTGGTAAAATGAAGGAGTATGAGGGCCTTCTAGAAGGCCTCTTTACTCCTTCTTTTGGAGGCACAAGGCCTTCTGTTTTTTTTTTTTTTTATTTTAAGCACTTTTAATTAATTTTTAATTGAAGTATTAAAATTTTTGGGGATTCGAACCGTCAACCTCCAGGCTGATAGACCTTCGCACTGCCAATCAGTCTAAGCATCTCAATTTCAAGCAGCAATGATGTAGATAAAGGCAATTCAATGAACTTTTGTGTTTTATAAATAAGAAATCTAAAAATAGAAAATTTTGTATTTGTCATACAAAATTAGTACACATTCCTACTTCCCTGCTAAGAGAAGCGAAGTAGGAGTGTGTACTGGATCTTTTAGAAGAAAGAGCCAAGGAATTCTTTGGAAGGCACACAAAAATGAGGATCGTATCCGAGAGAAGGTCTAAGCATGCCATACAAAATCCCCCAAAAAACACCCTAAATATTTTTTTAACCCCCAATTTTTTCCCCTAACAAATGTTAACCACCAAATTCTCCCCTAAATGAAAAAAGATACCCTAAATCTAGGGGAAAATCACCTAATCTGGCAACCGTGGACACGATACCGAAACTCACCTAAAATATATATCGGCGATACGGAAAATTAAAGGAAAAAGAGCAAACAAGTTGGGTTATTAGAAGAGATGCCTCGATATGCCTTTTTGCCAATACGATACCGATACTCAAATAAAAATGTATTACAGATTTAGTTCAGTACCAGGGGTGTCGCCTTAACCATACACTGGTCTTACCACTGGGTAAAAATAATACGTCTACCAACGCCCTTGTTGGGCATAGCGACATAACAAGTAACAATTTTAGAACATGAGGGACAGGACCATGCTCATATCCCTTTTTTAAGAGTTGGAGACTACCTTAACTCCTGGCACGCAATTGGCGCCTAGTTTTTGGGCATAATCGGGAGGGGGCAAGGGGTAGTTTCCTTACCCCTAAATTTTGTGAACATTCTACAGGTCATACCGTATGACATATTAAAATAAAATTCAGTTTTTGCCTTTGTTTTATGGAGATGAAGAGCTGTATAAATTTTGGGCATAATAGAGAAGGGGCAAGGGGTAGTTAACTTAACACCCCAAACCGAATATAATTAATTTTTTGATTCGAATATACTTTGAATTTATATTCCTTATGTAATATATCCATAAACATATCTGTTTCCATTGAGTATGGTAAAGGTAAGTGTAGGCCACTCCAGATTATTTTTTGTGTGCGATCTAGAACTAGTTCCTGCTACAATGCAGTTTTTCCGTGGTTGTCTAATTTAGATAAATTTATTTGTTAAAAAATTTCGTCAATTTTAATAAATGTTAATTAAAAAAAAATAAAATGATCAATACTAATTTTTTGAAAAACAAATTCTTTTTTTTTTTGGGACAAAGAATAGAAAATTTGCTCAAAACAATAAAAAATTAAGAAAAAACATTTGTTAACTCAGAAAATACAAGACAAATTGTAAACTTTGCGCACTTTTACACAATTAAAGCACAAACAGAAAATCAAAATATATTTAAGAATCAAACAAAACCTCACTCTCTTTTTGTAATAAATTTTCTCACACACCAACAAACAAACAGGCAAACACACAAATCTAATTTAATCAATTCAACAAAAAACCAATTAAAAAAATAAATTCAAAAATGTAATAAAACGTAATAGATTTAACTAAATAATTGTTGATTTTAATAATAAAAAATACATTGGCGTTTTTGATTAATTGTCCATACAGTACCTAATAAGAAAGATTTTTATTTTATAAGTTTCACTTTTCTAACTTTTTTTTTTTCTTAAAGCGTATTTTGAGTCTTAAAGACTTGTTATTTATCAATTAATATTATAAAAACAAAAATAAAAAGAGTAATTAATATGATAATATTGTTAGATTATCAAATTAAAAATGTCAATATAAAAAAAAACTGAAAATTGATTATTAAGATTTAAAATCTTAAAATTTTATTTAAATTAAAAAAAAAGTTTATATACTTTTTCCGTTTAAATTAATAATGTTATTTTTTTAATTAATAAAAAATAATTATTGAATATGCAATCAACAAATTGGAATGTAAATAGTTTTATTAAATCCTTATTATTTTTTGTTCATTTCAAAAATTAAAATAAAGCTACACTTGTCGGTGTGGAATTTTATATAAATTTCTAATCGATTTTTGCAGTGTTAAAAGAGCCACCCCATTGCTATTCCGCAAGCAATTTCTACCATCTGGGGAAGCTTTTTGTACTCTAACGAAAAATAAAAATCAATTTCGAAAGGTCAACTCTGTATTTCGAATAACAAAAATCGCTTTTGAAAGGTCAACTCTGTAGTACGAAAACAACCGTCAATTACGCAAAAAGCGTTAGGAAATAGTTCGAAAACTATTTTGTTAGTAACAAATTGAATGAAAAGTAAAAATGTAAGTATTTAAACGTTTCAAGATAAATAATAGTGTATAATACATAACTTAGGCCCATTATTATAACTTGCCTTTAGCTAAAGTTAGGATTTTGTTGGAGTGATAAATAGTTTTTCGTTATTAAAAGTAAGCAAAAAACTACTTTTAACTATCACGTACTATAAGGACAAGTTATAGCAATGAACATTATTCTCATTATTATAACGAAAGTCTACTTATCGCTCCAACAAAATCCTAACTTTAGTTTAAGGCCCATTATTATAACTTTATAATAATGGGCCTTAAACTTAGTAATGTCGGTTTTAATAACAATTATATTAATGTAAATTTAATTTTATTTGAACTATTTTTGATAAATGAATTTATTACTAGACAGTTTACTGTGTACCAGGTAAACTGTCTAGTGGAAAAAAATCAAAAAAAAAACTTTCTAATTTATCAATAAAATACATATGGGATGGAAGGTGAGACTCCCACGATTCCAGACGTGGTTTGGTTTTTCATGTGCGTTACACCTATACAAAGTTACACGGCTTTAAAGTCGAATTAGTTTGATAATTTTTTCATAATTTTTAAGTAACAAAAAATGGGTTTGGAAAAATAAATCTCACAAATTCATTTTTCAATAAAAAACCATTCAAATTTATTTGTTTTATTCACAACAACAACACTGTAAAAGAAATTGTGAAGTTTTTAGCCAAAATATGTACTTAAACAAGTAAAAGTGCTATATTCGGCCGTGCCGAATCTTCTATACCCTTCACCACGGTGATTTTATTTATACAGACATGTACAGCATTATCCATATTGTTGACTCTTTACTTAAATAAAGTCGTATGAGAAAAAATCATTATTCATGAGTTAAATAAATAGAAGACAAATGAAAAAAAATTCCGTTTGCTACAATTGTCGCCGTGTTGTCAGCTACTTAATGATATTGAAGCCGACAGCCGACAGAGTTTACGATGTAACTCTGACATTGTTGTAGAAATACTTATTTTGCTTTTATAAAATTAAAAAACTTTTTCAAAAAATTATTAATATTTCCTCCAAAACTTCTTTTTTGCATATGAATTTTTAATTTGCAATTTTGTGACATTTTCTTTTGTTGAATAAAATAGAAATTAGCCTAAGTTGACGACAGCCACAACGTTTCATTTTTGACAGTTTGTAGTCGGTATTCTGATGATGTCTATGTGTTTAAGACAGAGACATCATCTATTTAAAAATCAAACGCATTTAAAAAAATATGTTACTCTATATACACACATACATATATACATATGTATATTCTTAATATTAAATATATGTTATGTTACAGTCATGATTTTCATTTTCAAAGAAATATTGAAATTTTTGTTTTAAAATGCTTTGTAAATTTTTTTGTAAATATTTTTGAAAAAAAATTAAAAAAAATTTTTTTTTAAATTTTTTAAAAAATTTTTTTTTAAAAATTTGAATGAAATTTTTTTGTTAAATTTTGGACCTTTCTCCAATCTATATTGAGTTAGAATGGTCAGACTAAAGCAAAAAGATATCCTTACAAAAAAAAAAAAAAAATTCATCATAT
This sequence comes from Phasia obesa, assembly GCA_949628195.1. Lineage (NCBI taxonomy): Eukaryota > Metazoa > Arthropoda > Insecta > Diptera > Tachinidae > Phasia > Phasia obesa. The sequence goes on from OX451218.1 coordinate 92,332,940, forward strand.
TGACACATGGGGGGTCCTTTTAACTGCTCCTATTTATCAGTGGGTACCCTGTGGGTCCATTGGCTATCTCTATGCGTATTGCTTTCTATTAAGGTCTCTAATACAAATCAAAGCAGAAAAACCCTACCAATCTAAAAACAAACAAAAATCGCCCCTCGCAGGGGATTATTGATCCCCCGAGATCTGTATGCACTCCTTGCGATCTACCTGTCGCAGTCTAATATTTATTTGACAAAAAAAGGAAAAACAGAATCATTAAAGCCGAAAAAAAATTTAAAAAAAACGTAAAAAAATATAGGTGGGCGTGGTTTTGGTAGCCTCAAAAGGAATGATCCGATGTTGCTGAATTGCAATACCAAAATTTTCGAAACTATGCCTGACAGATTGGTGTGCTTAAATTTTTTGTATCTCTTCTGGTGCCTTGGCAAATGACATTACCACACTAACACGGACAGACGGACATCGCTTAATCAACTTCTCTATGTATAAGGATCCAGAATATATATACTTTATGGGGTCGGAAATGAATATTGTAGAAATTACACACGGAATGACAAACTTATATATACCCATTCCACCTGTGGTGAAGGGTATAAAAAAATAGTCAGCTTCGATGGACCCGAAAAAATAGGCACATCAAAAAAACTAGGACCACATTAAGGGTTGTTCGAAATTTTAGTATCATTATTTATAAGAGCTCCTTGAGCCATTTCTATTCATTCAACAAGTGTTTGCGGTAACAGAAGCATAATTTTCAATCAGCCATGAGCAAGAAAACTAGAACATTTTTATGTAAAAACAATCGGGACTCATTTCGTTATGTGTGCGGCCAATATATTAACGAAAAAAACGGAAATGCTTCTCAGCTTCATTTCAAAAGTCATTATTACATTTTTTTGTCAATTGCCTTCGGCAAGTAACTTGAAAACTGTTTAACCGATTTAAAAGATATGTAGCTTATTGTAAATCTCATTGTGTTTGCCCTAAGGACCAGGATCCACTTTTTTGCAAAAGGGGAAATAAATAGCGTTAATTTTGCAAAAACTGAAAATTTGTCAATTATTTTCGATTTAAACGCTTTTTTTCAGATTTGGGGCCTATGCGCTACGTGTTAACGTTGTCGAATTCGACTAAAATTTTGTGGGTGGAAGTTTCTCATCAAATCTAACATTAATCCGACATGCACCCCTTGAAATTGGAAAATTTATGTTTTTCACACATTTGAAAACCCGCTATAATGCGCATATCAAGCAAAAAACTAAAATTTTGTGAAAATGAGCGAATTCACTAAAATGTGAATAAATTCGAAAAAAATCAATCGATTTTTATGGTCGATATCTCATTTTGTTGCTATTATATGTCGCTATGCGATAAAAAAATGAATCTGGAAGTTTTTTGCCGTTTTCGATTTTTTATGATTTTTTTAAAACGAAAATTTTTGCCATTTTTACGTAAAAAATATATTTTTTTCTTAAGTTTTTTATTATAACTCCGATACTATTGATCCGATTGAAACGCGATATATAGACGAATTAAAGGCTATGCAAATCTTAATTTTTCTGAATTTATTTTAATAATATCGGACTAGTAGTTTTTGAGTTATCATTAATTATTTGAAGAAACGTCTCAAAAAAATTGCAATTTTAAAAAAAATTTTTTAAAAAAAAATTTTTTAAAAAAAAATCTATCCATAGAATTTAAAAATTTTACCATTTTTGTACTAAGGTAGCCATGATACATCAAATGTATATAGTAGTTACTCGAGCATATTTTTGCTGTTGCCCTGTGTAATCTTTTTTTCTGTTATATATACTAAAATATGTATACAAATATTTAGGTGTTTTCTATGCCAATTTTAGAAAATAACGATTTTAAAAATCATCCATATTTAATATTTTTATTAAAATTATCAGTTGATGTTTGTAATATTTGATATATGATAACACTGTGGAACAAAGTTAGGAAAAGTTAGGTCGATTCTGAGAGTGAGGGGTGAAAATAGAGGCTAAATTAGAAGACCCGTATCGCGTCGTATGTTTATGTTAGTTCGATTTTTTTTAATCGACCTTCGCAACTTATTCGTTCTTCTCAGATTAATGTTCGCTTCGCTTTAAAATGCATTGTACAATGCTAGATGGTGCGGTCGCTAAAACATTAACCAACAGAAACTCGGGGTCGAAGTGCTTTATATGCCAAGCTAAACCTAAAGATATGAACAAACTTAGCATTACTTATTCTCCCAACGAAGACCGTTATAGATATGGAATTTCACCTTTGCATTGTTTGCTAAGATGCTTTGAGTGCAAGTTACACATTGCGATCGATTGAGACTTGCTAAGTACAATGAAAAAAAAAACGTTGCATAAACTTCTCATTCATAGTTGTGAAATTATAAAATATTTTGATTTACCTATTGGTAATATTTACTGTTATGAAATAAACAGTTTGTTTCAAATATTTTCTTGGTTTATTATAAGAATGCTTTGTGAAGATGTTTTGGAATGTCTACACAAAACAATTAGAATGAACAGACTTGAGCACACTCGAAAAAATAGCAGAGAAAATTGTAATCAAGATTTAATGAATAAACTCCTAATTTCTTCTGATCCATTAATTTCATCAAATAGAAATACAATAAATAAAAGCAGCTCTTTCGACAATAATCAAGAAATTAGTAATTACATAATAGTAGATGAATCTTTCAACACTCAGAAACTTATTGTAGTGATTAAGAAATTGTTTACAATTTTTATGTTTTTTGAATTTAAAATATTTTTATATTCATAAAAGGTATACATATAAAGGTATAATTAGAGATTGGTTATATTTTATAAAAAAAAAAACTATCACGCTTTATCATTTTGTATGTGAAATAATATGTATATTAAAATTCAAAAAAATAATAATTACTGAAATGGGGGAATTTTGGGTATTTATTTTGTCCCCGGATTTCTAAAAATCTTAATTCATTTTTGAAAATAGTAGGCCAAGAGAGATATGTGCCAAAAATGTCATTAAGCTACCATAACTCCTTCGATTTTTGTCCAGGTTTAGTATGGAGACCGTTCACTGTGGGTGTGGTGGTCCTAGAATAAAACAAAGTCGGGAGCAAGAACTTTGTTATTGACTTTTGTGTGCTGAATGCAAGCGGAACACATACATCCGATGTTCCAAATTTTCCATGCGTTAATGTGCCGAATTATCTCATCCTTTAGCTCTTGAATTGTTGCTGGCTTATCGACGTACACCTTTTCTGTCAAATAACCCCAAAGAAAGAAGTACAACGATGTCAAACCACATGATCTTGGCGGCCAATTGACATCGCCATCACGTGAGATAACGCGGCCATTGAATTTGTCGCGTAAAAGATAGACAATCGAGCTCTGAAACATGCCAGAAAAATTCCGTATAGTCATAGGGTGTTAAAGCTATAAAATAAGAAAAATCGGACCCAGAGAAAAAAAGTTCCATTTAGAAGAACTAATCCTATCTCCTACGTTTTCCCATGCTTTTGTTTAGCAAATGCAACTTTAATAGTCAGAGAATATTTTCAAAAACCTAAACTTGGATCTTGAAGATTCTAAAATGCCATTTTTCGCCCCTCCCTTTTTCGTGGGCGTTGACATAAAATATTATTTGCAAAAATAATATAATTATTAAAATAAATGGATAACATACGTCTTAATACCATAAAATAAATTTTTTAGGTTTTTATGGGCAATCATACCCATAAACGTCCATGTGAATTTTTAAAAATTTTTAAGCTTTTATTTCGAAGAGAAGAATATTAATAAAAGTAATTTTTGTAATTTATTACTCTATAGCAGACATGGGGGATTCAAATTCGTTTTAATTACAATTACAGGTAATTTGTAATTGAAAATTTTCAATTACTAATTACAAGTAATTGTAATTGAAATCAGAGACAAAATCAATTACAATTACTTGTAATTTGTAATTGAAAAATTTCAATTACAATTACTTGTAATTAGTAATTTAATTTTCCAATTACTAATTACATGTAATTGTAATTGAAAAAGTTTAATTACAAATTACAAGTAATTGTAATTGTAATTAGGCAGTAATCATTACTTCCAATTAAAAAAAGCTTATCTTGCGTTGCATGATCAACTGTATTATTCAAACGAGCAATACGAAAACTGCATCCGTGTTCAATTACAGTGAACACCTTCAAAAAGGTAATTATCGCTTACAAAATTTTGAAAACTTTGCGGTCAAATATACATTTTTTCATTTAATATTCCGTAGACATTGACATTGTGAAAAAGAAAATAGTTTGAAGTTTGCACTTCAGATTTACTTGCGTGGTCTAAATTCGTTTCTAAATTACCTCAAAAACTATGGCTGACTTCCAAAATGTATCAATACAAAGTCTGTACACATTTGTGCTACCGTATTTAAATCATGTCCATATGCAAAGCTTCTTTACAATGCATCAACTTTAAAACCGATGCCCTAATTGCTTGTTTACTGCGTTAATAATACTTATCAACGGCTTTTTGAAAGGGTATACATTGTCAATGTTTTGTACTGCGGCATTATGAAACACTTCACTTTGTTCGAACACAAAGCAATTGACGTTTTGGAAGTCAGCCTATCCTACAATACTAAAGGCTTTTTTACGGTCTAATACTCCCTTAACATCTTCAGCACCAGTTGAAAGGTTATATTTGTTCGCTAGTATTATTTTAACACTAAGGCGCCAAATTTATTCAAATAGGATTGTTATTATTTTTTATAATTTATATGTAATTAAACATTTTTGTAATTAAATATTTTTTAACAATAATTACGAAAAAAAGTATTCATTACTTAAAATTTTCAATTACATGTACTTTGTAATTGAAAAATTTCAATTACAATTACATGTAATTAGTAATTTAATTTTCCAATTACTAATTACATGTAATTGTAATTGAAATTTTTCAATTACAAATTACAAGTAATTGTAATTGATTTTAGTCCCTATTTCAATTACAATTACTTGTAATTAGTAATTGAAAATTTTCAATTACAATTACATGTAATTAGTAATTGCATGTGTAATTAATTACAAAATGTAATTGATATCCCCCAAGTCTGATCTATAGTGTTTAATTTATGTGAGAATAATTAATTTATTCATAACTAGCTGTGCCCGCCACTTCATCAGAGTCCTTATGTTGCTTTAAAAGTAATCCACTTTAAGACTCTTAATTTTTGGTTTATGTAATTACTTTATATAAAAGTACCCATGCCTGGGTAATTACTCGAAAACATAGGTTTTATATAAAAATATAAAATTTGTATAAAATTCCATAATTATTGTAAAGTACTGTAAATAGTGTTTTACTCGGTGGCAAAAACAAAAGTTGCAGCCAAGTTTGCATAATCATTGAATCGATATAATTGCGTACTTTTACTACTTGTTCTCCCTCTTTCTTAGTAATACGATATTTTTACGGGGAACAAATATCTTATATTTGAACCACGATACTAAGGTACCTCTCCATAAAATTTTATTATAATTTATCCAGTAGTTTTTACGTGATGCGAACACAAACAGACAGACAGACAGGCATAAAAGGTATAGATAATAAATAACTTGCACTAGTAACAATAAATTTTATTTAAAATAATAAAAATTAATTTATTTAAAACAAGTTAGAAACCAAAAACATTTTATGTCAGACAAAAATGTTTCGTACTTTTATCTACCCCTGCAAGAAGAGCAAAAACAGATAAAAGGTGAAATTTAAAAAAAAAATCGCCAAAAAAATGGCGCAAAAACGGGCAACGTTTTTTTCTGCAGTATAAAAGTAGAGATCGTAAATTTTATAGTGATGTATAACATTTTTAGGATCGCGATGGCCCTTACTATCAAAAACCTCTGAATTTTTTTTAAAATAAAAATTATTTTTGTAATTTCGAAAGAAATTTTTTATCATAAAAATTTAAAATAAAATTTTTCTAAAAATTAGTATAAGTAGCTGTTAATATGGCCTTTCACAAAAAAAAAAATGCAAAATCTTTATTCGTTTATCCACAAAAAAAAATATATTGCAAATCTCTCAAAATCGTATAAAGTCAATAAAAACGTATGTAATTTACTCAAATTTCCTGATTTTAAGACGGACCCAAAATAACTCAAGCAAAAGCCTTGAAAATTCACTATACTATGCAGAATTTTTGGCGAGCTGCTTACTTAAATTTTTACATTTCTCAAAATTACATACAATGAAATTTATAGTCAAGCCTTAGTTCGTTTATATTCTCTCTAAGAGAAAGAATTAATTAAATTACAAATTTCTCAAAATTAATTTTCGACCTAATGTCCGGGTAAAATACCCCTCTGTGCGCTGGTGATTTTGTTATTCTTAAGAAAATGAAACAAAATATTTTTACTGCTGTTTTGAAATAAATTTTTTCAATAGTAATAATTTTATTTTTAATTATTTTTTTGTTTTTATTTTTTGTAATTCTTTTATCTTTTAATTTTTACTTAATAGTGTTTCCTTAAACCTTATTTTTACAACAAAATTTAAAAAAAAATAATTTTTTAAAGTAAAAAAGATTATAATAATTTAGTTACAGCAAAAAAAACAATATTATAAAATGAGGTGAAATTATAATAACGAAATCAAACATAAAAATTTATATTTTTTGGAAAACTTCTTTTTCTAACTTAAAACTAATAAATGCACTTTTTCCGGTACTTTAGAAAATAATTTCACAATAAAAACTTTTTCCAATTAAAAAAAAAAATTTTAACGCATACGAAATTAAGGAAGAAAATCAAAAGCAAAATTTACATACGAGTACAAATTATAGCCCCTGAGTATAAAACTAAATTTTTATTGTATGTACAAAAAAAATATATGTGTTTACTTTCATTGATTAAATATTAAAATTCCATAAAAAAATATTCAGTTTATATTGTAAATAATTAATATAAAAAGACATTAGGATTGGTTTTATATACACTTACAAAAATAAATAAATATAAACGATTTATCCGGTATCTTAGGTAGACTTTTTTCAAACAGCCAAACAGTCGTTAAATAAAATAATTATAATTTTTTAATGATTTTTAAATGCAGTTTTTTTTTTGTTTTTGTTTTGACACAATTTCGAGTATCTTGTTAGTAACTCATGGCTTAAATTTATTACCCTATTTTTAATGTTAAATTACACTTAAAATTAAAACTAAATTTTACATAGAAATTTAAGGCCTAAAACTGCCCAACAGCTTGCTAGGCGTAAACTAAAAGTTAAAATGGGTCTTAAACTTCTTAGAACCAACTCTTTTTTGAGCACATTAAAACTAAAATTTCTAACATAATTCGAGCTAATTAAAATCTACTAATACACACAATTTCAATAAAATTTTTAAATAAAAAAAATCTCATCTCTCCTTAAAAATAATGTTGGAAAAAAAAGAACGTTAATCCATAATCACAGCCCAGGGATGATCAACTTTGCCATATTGAATGTCCGTTAAAGTACTGCGAATCGTTTCGTGTACAGGTTTCTCTTGTTCCATGGTGGGGATGTATAAATCCTGGCCCATATAATTAATGCGGTTAATGGGACTGACCACACAGGCGGTACCAGTGCCAAATAATTCAAGCAACTTTAAGATAATAAAAAAATAAAAAACGTTAGTAACTATTAACATAATGTTACAATAAAATTTATAAAACTTACTCTTCCTTGATTCAAAAGCTCGCAGATTTGTGGCATGGTAAAGGTGTTTTCAGACACTTTGAATTTTCCCCATTGGCGGGCTAAAGTTAAAATGGAATCTCTGGTAACACCGGGCAATATAAGGCCATTCAAGGGAGGTGTAATTAATTCTTTTTCTGTAAAAAAAATTAAATAAATATTAAAAAATAATATAAAAAATCAATTAAAACAAACCTCCTTGATCATTTATATAAAACATAAAAATATTCATGGTACCGACTTCTGTTAATTGATGATCTTCACCATACAACCACAAGACTTGTTGCAAACCTTTTGCAGCTGCTTTTTGTTGTACATTAATGGTAGGAGCATAATTTGAACCCATTTTACGATTTCCCACACCACCTGGCCAGGCTCTAAAAATCAATTGCAAAAGAAGGCATACAGTTAGAAAATTTCACTTGTCTTTATAAAGTCTTAACTTCAGCAAACCTTGTATAACTGGGATCGGCTAATAACGAAACGGCACCCGAACTGTCACTTTTAAAGTAAGAGCCGACGGGACTGAGAATGCTGTATAATAAGGCGGAATCAGAGGAAGCAACACCCAAGGTAGGCTAAAAGAAACAAGAAATATAATTAAATTAATTTAATAAAATAAAATTAGTCTTTTTGAAGTGAAAACTTCTTTAGGCACGTTGAGCAATTTTTGGTTGAAGAAAAATTATTGAACTCAACGATCGTAACCGTCGTCGCTATTATCACAACCGCAACCGCGTCACCTAACATTGTTTCTATACATTGGTCTGCACGTTTTGGTTAAAGAAAAATTATTGAAATCGCATCATCGTCACCTAACATTGTTTCGATACATTGGTCTGCATGTTTTAATTGAAGAAAAATTATTTAAATCGCATACATTGAGAAAACGTAATCACAAGTTAGTTTTCACTTCTATTGGCAGTCCCAACAACTGCCCTGCACTTTTTTATATAGATAATTGTTTGCTCCTTATAGCCTTTTGAATAGAAGATATGTTAATGAGGGCAAATTAACACAGCTCAACATTCGGTTCGAAGGACCATATGTTAATTAGAGCCAATTTGCTATTACAACCTTTGGAATAAAAAAATCGATTCGATTTAAAGGTTGGTATGTTCGCTCCTCTTAATCGATACAGAAAAAATCATAAAAATTTATTTCGGAGTGAAAACCTAATAATAACTCTACTAAACAATATATAGAAGTAAATGTGTGTATGCTTTTATGTATGATATGTTTGATTATTTAAAAGCTATAGCAGTAAAAAAACTCACTGAAACGGCCGAAAGATTAAAATAGAAGAGAAGATGATACTTGAAAAATATGCCTGGAATATTTTGAGACGGTAGCGCACATTGTGTGTGAATGCCCAACTCTGCAGAGCATGAGACTTAGGACTACGGGCAGAAGTTTGTTAAATTTGAACTAAGCCTTGGGTAAATGTGCTAGCAATCACTAGAGATTCCGTGATGAGAAAGATACCGATAATTACCCGTCGACAGTTTGAAATCACTACAGTCTAGATTAAAGGCTGGTTGTAGCACGTGACGCAAGGTTGCCGTAAATTACATGTCGGTCGCCTATAATCATTGAGGACGGAAGGGGGTCAATAACGGACGCATTTAAGAAGTTGTAGAGTGTGTATACTTATGCTCACCACTGTAATGTAATATAAGAACTTAAATAACTTAATAATCGTATATAAAACGAAGTTCAAATCTTTTAATTGTTTATTAATACAATTTCAATGTCTATAATTCCTTTGATAATAATATTGGTATGCGTATACATTGAATTGCTTTGACCAATAATGCTGACTTACATATACAATAATTTAATATATCGGGGAGTTAAATTTTAAGTGAACTACACCTAAACGTCAAGTTTTTTTCCGCATTTAATTTGACATTTCTCAATTTCAGACTAACTCTGGTGTTTGCTATCGGAAGATATGGATGTGGACGATATGTGGTTTCAACAGGACGGTGCCACTTGCCACACAGCTAACGAAACAATGGCTCTTTTGCGGGAAAAATTCAATGGCCGTGTTATCTCAAGTGGTGGCGATGTCAATTGGACACCAACATCATGTGATTTGACACCGTTGGACTTCTTTATTTGGGGTTATTTGAAAGAAAAGGTGCACGTCGATAAGCCAGCAACAATTCAAGAGCTAAAGGATGACATAATTCGGCACATTAACGGAAGAGAACCTCAATTATGCCTGAGCGTCATCGAAAATTTGGGGCATCAGATGCAGGTGTGCCGCCGAGGTCGCGTCGGCCATTTGCCCGATATTTTGTTCCATACATAATTGAACCATACCAATATTTTCAAAATAAAAAGAAATGACAATAATTTCCTAAATAATTTGTATTCTATTCAAAAGCAACATCGGCCCTTAAAATTAAACCACCCTTTATAAGCTGATGATTTTTATTGCATAAAAAAGAGAATTGATTTCAACAACAGGCTGTGTCTTTCATTTCTTTTCGAATCTCTCAAAAGGGTATTTTGATGCTCGGATAATGCGGCAGACCATTATAATACTGTCGCCTTTAATTCCACACCACAAAGTGGTCTGCTTCGCAATGCCCCCTACATTAACATTACAAAAAGTAAAAAAAAAAAACAATGACGATTTGTTGGTAGTCAACTTCACTACTTAACGCTCTGTCAAAATCAGATTTTCCAATTATAAAGCATTGACGCCACGCTATTTAGGTTTGCTTCATACTATTTTTATGCATACGTGAATTTTTGACTGTTAGGTAGCACTCAGTGCGCTTATTTAGGTTTAGCTGTAAGGGATGATAAATTTACTAATGTTTTAATTGTTTCAGTACAATTTCAAAGCCAAAGGTACAACTGTACTCCAATATCAAATTTAGTTGTAACGGATTGGTTAGACTGGCGAGGTTTCCGTCTAGCTCTTTACAAACTCCTGAGTTCCAAATCTCCTCGCCAGTCACGTATTCCAAAACATAAAAACAGAACACTAAACAAAATTAACTGACACCACACAAAGTATGTTTGCCCTCCCAACCATGTCCTATCATCATATTGAAGCAATGTTTTGTAATCGTTCCGAAAAAGTCCGCTAAATAATTTTTAAACAAAAAATATTTTACTTTTAATGTGTCTAGATACTTACATCAATACCAATCAGTGTGGGTCTAATATATAAACTGGCAGATTCTGTATGTGGTACCCATTCAGAATCAATCGATACAAGGCGGGATAGACATTTGACAAATTCATCACCCTCAAAAGTGGGTAAACCGGAACGTTTGGCAGCTAAGTTCATGCGATTCATGTTCATGTTGGGACGAAAAATACGAATTTTTCCATCGACACCACGATAGGCCTTCATGCCCTCAAAAAGCTGTAAATAATCATATACAATAATTTCAAAAGATTAGTCAAATAAAAGCTTAGTTTAATTGGTTTAATTAAAGGTGTAAACAAGGTAGCTGTTGATAAGTTGTTGAACAAAGAAATTTCTAAAAAAATACGAAAAAAATAACGCAAACAAATCTTCTGATAAGAGAACATGACAACAACTAGAAAGAATTGTTTGTTTTTCTAAATTAAAAATTTATTCATCGAATACCAACAATTTTTGACTGATTAATATTGTTTTTATGATGTTCTTGTTTTTCTCCCCATGTAATATAGTTGGATTACGTCAATTAACTCGTAAGATTTTAAAATTTAAATAAACAACAATATTTTTTGCTGTGCTTCCTATTTATGTGGAAATTTTAATTGTCTAGGGTTAGGGAAACGGCCGGGAATTCCTGGGAAAAGATAACAAAAATTACGAATAAATTTCTAGGATGCGGGTTTAAGTTGGGAAATCACTAATGTCTGAACAAATGTGATAAAACTTTACTCAGAACATCTGTTCAACAGATTGTACCCAACTCACTTGAATCTATAGAAGCTGAATAAAAGTATATTTCGTTAACAGTTAAAAAGGACATAACGCTACTATTTTGTTTGAAAAAGAATTTGAACTATTTGATGGAAGAAATATCGGACCCCAGTATTTAAATAATTTTTAACTATTAAACCAACCACTCAGTTTAAGGTTAAAATGGTTTTTTATATCGCTGAAGATTTTGCAGTAATAGTAAATATCGGGTGGTTAAATTTTCAGACCCGATGTTGAATGTGACATTTAATTTGACCTTTCTCAATTTCAGACTAACTCAATTTGAACCATGGAAAGATACACAATCGAGCAACGCGTTAAAGTTATTCAGGCTTATTATGAAATGGGCGTTCAAATCAAAATGCATATCGTGAAATTTCAGCAAACCAGGTCTGTAGAAGATGTGAAAACACCAGTGCATGCTCGTACAGGTCGTACTGCAGAAAATGTTGCTGCTGTTCGCGATAGTTTGGCTAAAGAGCCACAAGAAGTCCACCTCAACTCGTCGTCTTGCCAAACAATTGCACCTCTCACGCTCGTCGTTGATGATGATGATGATGTTCTGCTATTCTCTATCTGGGGAGCAAACGGACTTAATTAAAGATTTCCAACGAACTCTATTTTGCGCAGTTCTTGTTGCCTCTTTCCAACTAAAACCAGCTACTTCTAGTTCTTTCACTACTGTGGAACGCCATGTATTCTTCGGCCGACCTCTGCGACGGTTGCCTTGAGGGTTGAATGTCATTGCTGCCTTAGTTATTGTATTTGTCGATCTTAATATGTGGCCTATCCAACCATATTTTCTTCATTTGATGTCTACATGCACTGGGATATGATTTGTTGTACGGTGAAGATTAGTGTTTGAGATTGTGTTGGGCCAGAAACATCGTACGATTCGTCTTAGGCACCTATTCGTGAAGGTTTGCAGTTTGTGGATAGCTGATTGTTTTAGACCCCACGTCTCACATCCGTAAAACAGGTTTAACGCAGGTATTAAATACTTTAATTTTCATATTCTTCGAGAGATCATTTGCTCTCCATATTTCTCTAAGTGAGAATATTGCATTTCTGGTTCGTCGTTGATGAACATTATGCATAAAGACTTGCTTTTACACACTTACTAGGCGCAATTAACTCAAGAACTTAGCCTCTTCATCATTCCAAACGTCGTTAATGGTCATAATAGTGGCAAGAAATGGCTGATAAATTTTAGAAGAAAATCATCTTCAGTGGATTCGTTAATAAGCAGAAATGCCGCATTTGGGCGAATGACAATCCAAGAGTGATTGTCGAAAAATCAATGCACCCACAAAGAGGGACTGTTTGGTGTGGTTTATGGGCTGGCGGCATCATCGGGCCGTATTTTTTTCCAAAATAAGGCCGGTCAGACAGTTACTGTGAATGGTGTTCGCTATCGTGAGATAACGAACTTTTTATGGCCCGAATTGGAAGATATGAATGTGGACGATATGTGGTTTCAACAGGACGGTGCCACTTGCCACACAGCTAACGAATTAATGGCTCTTTTGCGCGACAAATTCAATGGCCGTGTTATATCAAGTGATGGCGATGTCAATTGGCCGCCAAGATCATGTGATTTGACACCGTTGGACTTATTTCTTTGAGGTTATTTGACAGAAAAGGTCTACGTCGATAAGCCAGCAACAATTCAAGAGCTAAATGATGAGATAATTCGGCACATTAACGGCATAGCACCTCAGTTATGCCTCAGCGTCATCGAAAATTTGGAGCATCGGATCCAAACATAATTGAATCATACTAATAGTATTTAAATAAAAAGAAATGACAATAATTTCCTAAATAATTTGTGTTTTATTTAAAATCAACATCGGCCCTTAAATATTAACCACCCTTTATAAGTTAATTTTTTAAGAACAATATTTTCATTTAAGCTTAACTGACTTCTTAAAAAATGTATATTTTACATTTGCGTGTTTAAATTACCTCAACGGCATAGTGCAACACCTTAGCGGCTGGATGTATAACTAAATTTTCCATGGGTGTAATTTGAGGTTTTTGCCAGCCACCTAAACTCTTGTGATAATAAATTTTCAACATATGATCTGTAAAACGTTTTCCAAAGCCCAATTCCTCAGCATTATCGGGTTTAGGTTGCAACTGTTGTGGATTGGCCAAACGTACCGTCAACTGACTTGCTTTGAATTGAGTACCAACATCAGGTTCGTGTGTTATGGGTTCAGGTACAGCTGTTGATAATTGCGATGTCATAGATTTGGTAATTTGAAAATCTGTTTCCAATTGTGATTTCTGTTGTTGTTGCTGCTGCTGCTGTTGAGCAGCCCTTAAAGATTGATTGCTGCATAATCGAATTGTGTGTTCGATGAAACGAATCAAACGGTGTTGGTTGCGGAAAATATCCTGTAAAGGAGCAAGAAATAAATTGCCAAAATTAGTACCACATTTACACAAAAGACAAATTTAAACATTTAAATTTTAAATTGCTTTATATTCAAACAAAATTGTGTTAATTTTAAATTTATTCGAAGAGCTGTGTGTGCCGTTTTAATTGATTTCTTTATTTATTTTTGTTTAGTTTTTGTTAAACAATTCTTTTATTTTAATTTCAATTTAAAAGAAAAAAAATTCAGGTTATACTTTTTCTTTTTGCAAAGGCCCCAATGCTGAGTTCATTGTGCAAATAAATAATTAATTATATAAAATTTATTTTACGTTGCATTGTAGGTAAATGTCGTATTAATATTATTTGTGATTTAATTTAATATTATTGCTGAAACGTCGAGCACTTAGAATAATTGGTGATGTAAGCAATATGTTGTTATATATTAGAGTAATTAGAGTAGCAGTGCCCGCGATGTCATCAGCATCCTGACTATATTTTGTTCGAATTTGCCTCTATAATGTATATGGAAAGTAAGCGCCCTTATTGTGAATCACAATAAAGGCCCATGATTCACTATCATACTCCGTCGTACGATTTGTCAAAAATTGCATGTGTGCTCAAAAAGTGGGATAGTGTGGATTAAAAATGTTAGTGTGTGACAGACTTTTTGACAGATTTGTATGATTTTATAATCTTTTGAAAAAATTCATAAAAGAGTGTTTTTCCATGCGATCAGAGTTGCAAAATCTTATTTTGCGATTCTGTGACAGTGTGGCATCTACATCGCCATTTTGAAACGACTTTTTGAGTAGGACAGAATTCTGTCAGATTTTTTTGGTGATTAAATCGTACGTTTGTGTAGGATAGTGAATCCTGGCCTTAAGTAGCAATTCATAGAACATAGAAAGACTGGACCCATGTTCTAACCCATTGTTTAGGGGTTTTTGCAGACTAAAAAACTCCTCACACTTTATTGGTGCCTTCTGTTGTTGACGGTGCAACATTACACTTGACCAACTGTACAGCATCCCTGCAAAACTTAGTCCAAACCACACCCACCCCACGTGTACCCCGAATTGAACTCACCAGTAACCGGTCATAGAGCTGAAAGGCTCTCTGTTGGCCTGCCGGCTCCTGTGGTACCAATCGTTAGGGCACTGGAAGCCGCGGAAGCCGAAATAGTGTCGAAAATTTGGCTTTGCTGCATGTAAGTCGAGTACAGAAAAAAATTATAAAATTTTTCAAAATCGTTTAAAAAACTTTAAAATCTTTCAGTGGACATTTCTTTTTTTTTAAATTGGGAAACAATTTCCTGAGGATTTGGATGGAATTGGTCTGTAGATAAATATTATTACGAATAGTTATGAAGCAGTCAGATGGTTTACTCTTTACTTCTTACAAACTGTTAGACAAATTATTCATTCTAAAAAGAGGGTCAAAACTTTAAACAAAAGTCATCGATTTTTAAATTGGTTAACAAGATTAAACTGGATTTAAATATTATTTTTAAATAATTTTTCATTTTAAAACTGTTGTCTCTTAGTGATGCAGACCAATAAAAAATTTTAAATATAAATGTTTGTCCCCACATGCGGCTAGATAATCTCGCTAACCCAAGTATTCCTAATGAGCAAATATAAAATATAATTTTAGTAAAAGTGTTTAATCATCTCACGTATTTTAAACATTCAAGACAAAAAAAGGTACAGGTCAATATGTTATCAGTCGCATAAATCAAAGCCAATAGTATTAAACTTATGACGAAATTTGGTAAAAATTATTATTCATTCCCGAGAATTAAATTTGGTATATTTAACAAATACGTTTTGAACAAGGCATATTTTTTTATATGAATTTTGACAGTAATAATTATTTTATTCTCTAATAAAATACATGATTTATGTCAAACTGCATATAAAAATAGTAGAAAAAATGTCTCTTTAATATTAGCTCCGCCTCCTGCTGCCACCTGATTAAATATGCCTTGGTTTTGAAGAAAAACCCTTTTTTAAGTTGTATGTTACACCCAGTGTTCAGAATTTTCCATTTATGAACATTTAAAAATCAACATTCATGATTTTTGTCATAAATGAGAAATCTAAAATTTTATATTTATTTTACACGCTCATAAACGAACAACAAAAAATTTTCTGACTATGTTCATACATCAATACGTGTACCTGTTTGTTTTTTGTAATATACATACATGAAGTGTGATAAATTATGTAGCTTCTTCTCATTAATGTTCTTTTTCATAAATGTACATGTTCATTTGTGAACAATGAAAATTAATAAAATTTTTCATAAATCAACATAAAAGAATTTGCTGCCTACGATCGCACATGCAGAAGAAATAAAAAAAAATAAAGAAAACATTTTGTTACGGTATACGCCGGCAGATGCACATTACAAGATATGTGCGTACATGTATGTATGCAAATGTGTAGCGCACATTTTTCTACGAACTTTTCATTTACGTATGTAATATTATCAAAGTTCTAAATACTCAAATATGAACACTTCGTGAGCAACACAATTTTTTCTCATTTATTCACTTTGAACAGAAAGAGAAAAAATAAATCAATGCATTCATAAATGAAATAAAACTGGAGTGGCCTACAGTCAACTTTACCATACCAAATGGAAACAGATATTTTTATGGATATATTATATATATAAAAGTCCAAAGTATATTCGAATCGAAAAATTAATTTTTTCGGATTGGGGTGTTAGGTAAACTACTCCTTGCCCCTTCCCGATTATGGCCAAAATTTATACAGCTGTTTATCTCCATAAACCAAAGGTACATACTAAATTTAGTTTTAATATGTCGTACGGTATGACTTGTAGAGCGTTCACAAAACTAACCGTTGTCCCCTCCCGATTATGTCCAAAAACTATACAGCTTTTCATCTCCGCATACCAAAGGCACATACTAAATTTCATTTTGATATGTCAAACGGTGTGACCTGTACAAACTCCACAAAAATAGTGGCATACACACCCACCCACCCACAAACATCATCGCGAAAATAGTCAAAATGGATTCAGGGGACCTCAAAACGTATAAATCCGTCGAAATCCCGACCTAGAATTTTTTCATGATTACTATACTTTACCTTATACTACGTATGGTAAAGTAAAAAACACAAAATATTTGGTAGTCTCTCACACATGTACGAGAAGATGCAGCTAAAAAATAAAATGTACAGATTCATACATGAATGAACAGTGGGTGAACATTTCGGTACTCTGGTTACACCGAATGAAAAAAAAAATTATTGTTGCAATGAAATAGTAGTAAAGCCCCTTTCACATTATGACACTGAGTATTAGAACTTGTCGAAAACTTAAAGATTATGCGAAAAGATAATAGTGTAAAATCCTATTGTTTTCGATAAAAGTGTATTACTATGGCCGCTATAACAAGAAATAATAAAAATTAAAGGGTATTCCGATAGAGAAGCATATGGCCTTACTTTTCGAAAAGTAATAGGCAGACAATTTATTTAACTCTATTTTCTTATTATTTGGGGCTTTAAATGAAAATAGTATGGCGTTTCTTCTAAGCAGACATTTATGCTTTTCGCCTCCTGTAGGATTTAAGCCGACCTATACCTTCGTATAGGAAGTCTAAATTCCAAAAGTCAGCTTTTGTTAATTAACTTAAATTAAGTTTAAATGAACATCTTTTGATTTTAAAATTTTAGCTTTAAAAGTAGGTTGAAAATTCAGCCAAAGCTAAAGTGAGAAGAACATTTCTAGAAGGCCGTTAAATACCGACGACGACATGTCTACTCTTAAATGATAAAGATATTGACGCACCCTCGTTGTTAATTCCCCCAGAGCTACTTTACGTCTTGTTCGCTATATTAATAGATATATAAAATGAAAATTAAAGGGTGTTCCAATAGTAAAATGATTTGCATGTTTTTTTTGAAACATAATAGGAACAATTTGGGAATTTTTACACAAATTACTTATTTTATACAATTACTAAAAATTTAAGAATGTTCTGATAGCGACGCAAAATTGTGTCCCATATAACAACAAATATGATAAAACTATAAATTATATTTTGTTTTAATTTTAATAAAAATTAATAATAATAAATTGGTGTTGCCTAAAAGTCACGATTTTAATGAATTTGGCCTTATCTTGTAATTGTTATAGACAGACACTTCAGTTAATATAATAACAAGTATAAAAATAAATGAAAGATTATATTTTTTATCACTGTACCAAGGCGAATTCATACCAGGTGTGAGCAGTAGAGCAACAACTACACAAAACAACAACTTTGACATTAGATTAGCAGATATGAAACAATGTATTTTTTGACAAGACATTAGCAAAAAAAACGAGAGCAAAAAACAATCGGCTGGGCTATCAACACCACGTGGTATGAATTCGCCTTGCACTGTACAAAAGCTGACACTAAAATTTTTCAAAAATTTTATATTAAACGTACGTTGTACGGCATGCTACGTGTGTGAATGTAACTCACAGTTGATTGATTTTTTTATTTTTGTGTTTTTCTTTTCAAAAGGGGATTAAATGTAATATAAAATATCACTATAAGATTGCAGCGTGAGTTTATTTTACCATAATCTAATGAGCTAAAAACCGTTTTCTATCGATTTTTATATCGCTTTAGTTCAAACATATACCACCTAAGCTGATGAAGTGTGCTTACAAAAACACTCCCTGCCACATAAATTAGACCCTTCAAAATTTGCGTCTGATGAATAGGAACCTACTATAAAAACCGTATAAATATGTATAATTTGCAATAAAACATTTAATTTTATTAAACAATTTTTTCAATTACACTTGTTCACTTGCTGCTTAAGAAAACTAAAGTTAATGCGGAGGGATCGAATAAAGTGACGAAAAAATATAGACTTTATTGCTTGGCAGGGAGTGTATAAGCCGAAACAAGCCGCTCATATCGGCGACGTCACATAATCAACAATAAATACGGCGGCGACTCCCAGCCGATTTCGAGTCGCACGACTTGGATCTCTGGTAGTAAGTTAATTTAAAAGACCATTGCATATTTGAAATTTATTTATATTTTATATTTACAACAACGTAATAACACAAAGACAAAGGAATTCCAAAAAGAAATTAATTAAACATTTTCTTTTTGAAATTTCGCGGTCAAAGTTAACTAAGGTTATGGCAAACAATGCTTGGTATAAAAACCGCGTTTAAAAAAAATTAAAGAAATATTAAGAAATTCAATGCAGTTACATACTTACATACATATATAAGTACATATGTATGTATGTGAGTGTTAGAAATTTTTTCTGTTAGTTTTTTCTTATTCATAATTGAAATAATAATGTATTATTAATTTTTGAGGCTTAAGTTCGTTATACATAATAAAGAAAACTTAAATGTTTGTTTCAAAAACTAACAATAACAATTCAAATTTTCTCCTATTCTATTCTATTTCTCTATAACAGTTGTTTAAATCTATACTTAGCAGCAACTTTTATTTTTGTCAGCGGGTAACTTAAAATACTATTTACAGTACTTTACAATAATTTTGGAATTTTATAAATGTTAGATTTTTATATAAAGCCTATGTTTTGGAGTAATTACCCAGGGATGGGTACCTTTATACTATATATACTATATACCATCTGAAGCTCTATTTAATATTTAAAGTTTTAAAGTGAATTACTTTCAAAGCAAATAAGGAAGCTGACGAGGTGGCGGGCACAGCTAGTTATGAATAAATTAATTATTCTTACATAAATTAAATACTACCTATAGAGTAATAAATTACAAAAATGAATTTTATGAATATTCTCCTCTTCGACATAAACACTTAAAATATTTTTTTGAAATTAGCAAAAAAAAATTCACATGGGGTGTGATTGGAAGCATACCTCCCCCTACCCATAAAAATTAAAAAAAAAATATTTTTATGTTATTAAGGCGTTGTTAGCCATTTCTTTTAATAATTACATTATTTTCCAAAAAATAATATTTTATTGCACCGCCCATAAAAGGGGGAAGGGCATTTAGAATCTTCAGTGTCCAAGTTTAGAAACAATCGCTGACTATAAAAGTTGCATTTGCTAAACAAAAGTATGGGAAAACATAAAAAAATTAAATTTTTTAGAGGTAGGATTAGTTGTTCTAAGGGGAACTTTTTCTCCTTGGTCCGATTTTTCTTATTTTATAGCTTTAACAGCCTATGACCATCTTCTGCCAAGTTTTAGTGCCACTCAGCAAATTTTTAGAGCCCATATAAGCTAAAAAAATAGTAATGTCCGGCTAGATTGGCAAAATACCCCTATGTGCGCTGTATGGCAAGTCTTGTTCGAAACAAATGTTGATATTTTACTGGTTAAATCAATAAATTTAAAATCAATAATAACATTTATTCGAAAACTTATATTAACAACTGTACTTAACCAAAAATATAGAAAACAAAATTATGTACATATATTTTTTAATTAACTTCCTCATCTAATCTTTAATATGCACATGTTTGTACTCAAATTCTTAAATTACTGTAGAAAACAAACATCTTCAGATATTTTTATACAATAAATAAAAGTTTTTTACCACAAAAACTTCTTTCATTCATAAAATTCAAATAAAATCTCTTAAACTATGGACAATAATTCGCCCCAGTGTTAGGATTTGTGGTACAATTGTACCAAATTTGGTACAATCGACACATCAGTGGTACACTGGTACGCTTAATGTTTTTTTGGTACAATTTCATATAAAATTTATTTAATATTATTCAATATTATTTAAACAAAAAATTTTTTTTTATATTTCTAACTTCATAGTTCCCCAACCCTGTCTGGAACTGACTATATTGCAACATTCTTGATTTATGTTTTTTTTATTATTTACTCTTCTAAACCTATTATAATGGGTGATTTTTTTGAGGTTAGGATTTTCATGCTTTAGTATTTGACAGATCACGTGAGATTTCAGACATGGTGCCAAAGAGAAAGATGCTCAGTATGCTTTGACATTTCATCATGAATAGACTTACTAACGAGCAACGCTTGCAAATCATTGAATTTTATTACCAAAATCAGTGTTCGGTTCGTAATGTTCAAATGTGACAAATTTTGTTCAGCGATGAGGCTCATTTCTGGTTGAATGGCTACGTAAATAAGCAAAATTGCCGCATTTGGAGTGAAGAGGAACCAGAAGCCGTTCAAGAACTGCCCATGCATCCCGAAAAATGCACTGTTTGGTGTGGTTTGTACGCTGGTGGAATCATTGGACCGTATTTTTTCAAAGATGCTGTTGGACGCAACGTTACGGTGAATGGCGATCGCTATCGTTCGATGCTAACAAACTTTCTGTTGCCAAAAATGGAACAACTGAACTTGGTTGACATGTGGTTTCAACAAGATGGCGCTACATGCCACACAGCTCGCGATTCTATGGCCATTTTGAGGGAAAACTTCGGAGAACAATTCATCTCAAGAAATGGACCGGTAAGTTGGCCACCAAGATCATGCGATTTGACGCCTTTAGACTATTTTTTGTGGGGCTACGTCAAGTCTAAAGTCTACAGAAATAAGCCAGCAACTATTCCAGCTTTGGAAGACAACATTTCCGAAGAAATTCGGGCTATTCCGGCCGAAATGCTCGAAAAAGTTGCCCAAAATTGGACTTTCCGAATGGACCACCTAAGACGCAGCCGCGGTCAACATTTAAATGAAATTATCTTCAAAAAGTAAATGTCATGGACCAATCTAACGTTTCAAATAAAGAACCGATGAGATTTTGCAAATTTTATGCGTTTTTTTTTAAAAAAAAGTTCTCAAGCTCTTAAAAAATCACTCGTTATATAAGTGATAGGTAATTTCGTTACGTTTTTGCATATTTTCTCATTTTTTCTATTTGTTCTTCCAAATAGCTCCAGGCATACTTAATCGTCTTAAGATCCGGTGACTTTGGTGAAGTTTCAAGCACTTGATGGCAATTGTAGTGTAGCCAGCTCCTAACATTGCACAGTACAAAGGGCCATCTGTAAAGGGCTAGTCCGATTGATCTAAAATTTGACATGGACATAGCAGAGGAGAATCTGATCTTAAGTTTTAAAGCTGGCGATCGTGTATTTACCAGTGGTTGCACTATGTGGCCTCAAAATTGAGAACCTCACACCCTTGACATTTTTTCAATTTTTGTTCGATTTTTCAAAATTTTACCTGGTATTAAAGATTTATTTATTATTAGTACATTTTTTTTAGTTTATTTTGCAGTTAGCGAGCAAAATTTAAGATATTGTCGAAAAATTTCAAAAATATATCTTTTCTGAGTTATCAACTAGATCATTTTCAATTTAAAAACTTAAAAATTATTGCATATTTGTGTATTTTAGCCTAAAACAGGGCCATTAATATTTTTTAATAAAAGAAATTCTTAAGTTATATATAAAAATTTGATATACGAGTATATACAAATTTTATATTTTAAACCAAATTTCGTGTTACAGTGATGATTCTAGTAGAATATTGAGGTTCTTTAATTTGATCTATTTTACATCGAAATTTTTACATTAGCCTCTATGTTCTAATATATAACAAAGGGATCGGAAAAAGAAGACGGCTGTAAAAAAGCTACATAGATATATTCCCAATTATTGCTGAAAGTATTTTATGAATCCTAGTCCATATGTGGTTTGGTATTTATTTTAGGAATTGCGGGATTTCCTTTATCTTAAGCTTGAAAATTTGTATACGCTTTGATTTTCGAAATTCAAGGAATCAAGGTCAATTATCATCAATTTAAAGTATCCTAGTATTAAAGTTTTATTTAGCATCTTTTAATGTCGAGCTACTGTATGTATGTATGTTTTGCTTGTTTCTCACTTAATGTCAAATGTTGGTACAATTGATGTTGACTTGGTACATTTTATCACTGTGAAGGTACAATATAAACACTATCAGATCCCAACACTGATTCGCCCACATTTACTCATTTTTGAAGAGAATTCTCTTTGTACATTTGTTATTTGTTTTTTATTTTGAATATGCAAACAGGGATGACAAAGCTGGTACCATTCGCTTGTTCCATTTCAACTTAAAAAGTACTACGACTCAATTGGTGCAATTTAAAATTAGTTTAGATGATATTAAATTACATGTGGTTTTTGTTAATATAATATTTTTTAATTAAAATAAAACTGGTGTGGCCTACACTTAACTTTACCATACCCAATGGAAACAGATATTTTTATGGATATATTACATAAAGAATAAGAGTTCAAAGTATATTCGAATAGCAAAAATTAATTATTTTCCGTTTGGGGTGTTGGGTTAACTACCCCTTACCCCATCCCGATTATTTACACAACTCTTCATCTTCATAAACCAAAGGCACATACTGAATTTCATTGTAATATGTCATACGGTATGATCTGTAGACCGTTCACAAAATTTGGGGGTACATCATCGCGAAAATAGTAAAAAAGAATTCAGGAGACCTCAAAAAAATTACTATACTTTACCTTGTACTACGTATGGTAAAGTAAAAAATTAAATTAAAAGAGTAAAGCCAAATCTACTACTACTACTTTTATAATTAAGTGTTTTATAAATTTCTCCAAAGTGACAAATTGTTTATTAAGGTTAATACATAAATGCTTCTAGATCTTAAATAGAGAAAAAAAATTTTCTCGAATTGTGATTTAATAAAGATATTTAAAAAAGGTATCTCAAATAAATAATGGCAAAAAAAAACTCAAAAGAATTTCAAGAAAAATTAATTAACAGATAAATGGATAAAAACCATTGTTTTAGCAATAATTTTCAAAAATCCATGTTTTCAAAAACTAGTTCGAAATTCGGATTTCAAGTACTTTAATAAATTTTTAATTAAATTAAAATATATAATTTTGTATGTACATATTAACAAAATAGTTATTTTTATTGTTCTGAAAAATACGTTTTTTTTTTTGAAGATCCAAAAATTATATAAAAATATTTTTTTCAAAAATTAGTGCCCGTTTTTAAACACAAATTAAAAATATGCGTTTTTGAAATGCCTATTTTCTATGATTTTTAAATTGTAGAATATGTTTTTGAATTTTTCACATTAAATTCCGATTTTACCTAAAGTTGGATAAATATATATCTTATAATTATCAGTTTACATACCAAGTTTTGTTACGATATTAGTATGTTATATAGCGTTTACACACACGTTGCTAGTTGTATATAAATCATCATGACCACTTTTTGTAACTTTAAGGGTATTATTGAAGCTAAACTTACATTTTTCAGTTTCAGGACACATGCGAGGTAGACGTATCCTTGCACCAAAAATTATTTTATATATTTTTTCTTAACTAAGCTATTTTGTGCTAGTGTACCAAATTTTAAAAATATCTGACAACTAATCCTATTTTGCTGTAGACAGTCTGGAGAGGTAAAGGTATTACCTGAAAAACGGTAGTGTAGCCTCTTTAGGGCAGCGTCGAGACATACTACATGATAAATTGCATAGTTTTTGTGTACTCAGATCTATTGGAATGGGCGAGTGAAAAAATCAATACATATTGGGTGAAAAATAGCGATACGTTCTTCTATAATCCATCCCTAGTGTAATAACAGACAACATTAAAAACAGGGATGGTAAATAGAATACTAGAATCATATCCATACATATAATAAAATAGTAACTCATTTCCGTCTGCTGCTTTTCTTTTACGTTCGCATCACGTAAATGGATGATTTCCACAAAATTGAGGACATACCTAAGTATTCTGATCCCAACATAGTATAATTTTTTTCCGCAAAAATATCTTATTTCCCAGAGAAAGTGGAGAAAAAGCAGTTAAAGTACGCAGTTGAATTAACCGGATATGCATACTGTATTTTTTATAAAATAAAAAAAATACGCATATCTTAAGGCAGTTCTAAAAACGTAAGGTGTGGATTGCTTTCAAAGCAAAATCCAACAAAATATTGTCAGGGCGCCTACAACGTGGCGGGTACAGCTAGTAATATATAAAAAATTTCATAAAATTTAGTGATATGTTCATATATTTTAGGAAAATATTTCACAAACACACGTTATGTATAATTCATATTTAAATTATAATGTTCGTAAACTGAATAAAAAAAGTTTGGGAAAAAAGTCATGTTCAATTCATAATATTTACGACAAAATTCATGGGATTCATGGGGTATAATTTTTTTCTGTGTATACAAAATAATTTTGTTACAATATTAATTATAAAATTTAAATATTTTTTATTTGTTATTTTATCATTAGTACAGAATAGAATTATAAAAATGTTAACATTGTACTTTTCAGGCTCGATATGTACCAAAAATGGTACAATTGTACCAACTTCACCAACCTACACTGTTGCCAATTTGGAGATTTTGCAGCTAAATCTAGCGTTTTTGCAATGCCAATCGTGGGGAAAATGGTCCCTTAGCGGTTAGTGGGAAATCTAGCGATTTTTAAATTGATTTTAAGAGATACAATTTTTGTCAAATATCCAATGCATTTGAACAAAGTAAACTTGTTGAGGGGAGCAAAAACTTTTTTTGACTTTGTGGTTCTTACATCTTTCATACGAGAACCACGACTTCTCAGCAATAGCACGTTTAGGCCGTTTTTTAAATTAAAATAATATGTAAGTGCTAAATAACTAGCTCTGGGTTAACATTTTATTCACAATAAATCGATTGCTACGGTGACTATGTGGTAGGTGACATGGTATTTTTAAAACATTTACAAATTTTATCGAATACCGTAAGTAACAGCACAAAAATAATCTTATTTTTTCAAAAATATGTGAGACGAATTACATTGAATTTAATTCCAACTGTATTGTAACAAAAAAGCCTGAGGGCAATAGGATCTTAAAAACTTTGTGAGTATTTTCCACATTCCAAGTTCTGTTTGCTTACATAACCATTTAGAATGGGCTTTAATAATAAACGTTGAAAATAGAACAGTATTAAAAATGACCTAAGCAGGGTTTTGTCGATTGGACGTATTTATTGAAACCAAGTTTTCTAAAAATTTTACAAGTTGTTGTTTGAGAAAGGTTAAATAGTCAGGAACGAATAAATCGTCCATATATCGCATATTGTTTACTTTAAAATTTGACTAGAATGCGACAAACTATCGATTACCTGAATAATTTTCTTTCATTTTTATTAAATTTCCCTTCGTCATTATACAATCGAATAATATCCATAAATTAATGGCGTAACCTACTAAACAGAAATCGCTTTAAAATTTAAATAAATTTAAATATACTGGAATTTAAATAAAATTTTTATATTTTTAGCTATTTTTTCACTTCAATTACCGCTAAACAAAAAATTTTGCGGTTTCTAGCGTTTTTCAGTATAAATTTGGTGGGAAATCGTAAGGAAAAGTTGGCAACAGTGCCAACCTAATAAGTGCACCATAAAACAACAACAACAAAAGCATATAGGAAAATAAAACAAAATACCAAAAATGCTTGTTTTACAGTCAAGAAGTGCAATAAATAAAAAAGTGCAAGAAATTCATTGCAGGCAGAAAAAAAGACAAATAAAAAGCAACCCCCTTTTAAACTGTAATAACGGATTGATTGTGTGCAAGATTGTGTGTTCTCTAATTGTTGAATTTTTATTATATGGTTGTGTTGTGTGTTTTTTAATTCTCATTTAGTTTATTTTTAAAACTAAATGTATAGTAAAGTGTTTGATGTGATAAATTAGCTTTGCGCAGAGGCGATATCGTAACCAATGAAGTTCTACTGAGGTGCGATTATTGCTAGTTGAAAACTTTAACCAATACCCCGCCATGGGGACGTGAAATACCGTCCACTACGGCAATTTTTGGAAGCCCGAGAGGGCTGACTATTTAATCAATTTCAAAATAATAAAAATCGACATCATCAGCACAGTTTTGTCAGAATTGTGTTCACCTATTTCGCCAAAAAAGTTTTTTGTTAAAATTTTCCTCCAATATTAAATCCATTTTTTTAATATATTTTAACAAATCACAACAAATAATTTTAATCGAAATAGCTAAAATTCGCCAAAAATAGAAAAAAGTCGCCAAAATATATAAGTATTTCGTTTTTTATTTAAAATGATTAGTGAACACGAGAAAGCAGTGTTGTCAGATTAGGGGATTTATCCCCAAAACGGGGATTTTGATTTGCTAATGGGGATTAAAAATTTGGTTTGGGGAATTTGCTGAGGATAATTTCAATATTTTGGGGTTTTTTTTGGGGATTCTTATTTTGATTTCATATAATTCTTGGATTATTGTATTGTATCTTATTATTTTAATGTTCGTTAATTAACATTTACAAAAGATGTAACGAAAATTATTTAAGCAATAAAAGTTAATTCGTAGAATTTACCCTGGATGATATGGATCTTGCTTACGGTCTTAAGAAAAAACTAAAATCTGCAGAGGCTCCACGGTCATTTATTCAAATACGTTCTTTTTATATCTCAAAAGTTTATTGCACAAGATGGTAAAACGTTGCTGGAATCTTTTATTTTAATTTAATTTACTTTCTTTTCTTTCTTGTAGTAAAATAGGGGTAGAAATGATATTGTAAGGATATTTCTTTGACTAAAACTTATTTAATTTACTTAGAATTATCCTTTTATTTCTATAATACAGTTTTTGCAGATTCAAATGTATTGACATTTAAAAATTTCATCATTTGCAAATGCAGTAGCAAATGGCAACTTTTTATAACTATTACATATTGAAATTAAAAAAAAATATATTTTATTGTTCGACCCTAACGTGCATGTTTAAGACAACACTACCTGCGTATCTTTTCGCTTGTCTGCAGAGTCTTTGGTGTTTGTCGAACCCCCAGATTGATAGATAAGGTGCTCTACCCATCAGTCTATCGTAATTTGTTGTAACCCTTTTAATCCATCGCCAGAAATGGTGAGGTAAAAACTTAATCAACTCGTATATTTTTTGATTACTTAAAAAACAGACATCTTAATGTGTTTATGTGATAATTTCAATTTGGGAACAATTAAATTTTTTTGGGGGGATTTTTGTGGATGAAAATTTTCAAATTGGGGATGCAACTCGAAAAATAATTGGGAACCCTGCGAGAAAGGTAAAAGTTTTATTTAAAACAATGAAAAATAATGGTTGTTATAATAAATGGAGATCTGAACATACCCATCCTTAAGGTATTTGTCACCCACCGAGTTCTTATTTAGAATATGTTTTATGGGAATTAAATTTATTCAACATCATTAAAGGTCAACAGATGTGCGCCACATGCCCTATTTCAAAATCGACCTTTATATCCAGTAATTAGCAGCACATAAAAAATCAAATTTTTTTATAAAAAATTCATTAGAATTACCAGCATATCAAGTACAAAAGTAATGTAACTGAACATAATTAGATAGAATATCATATTTTTTATAATCTTTCTGAAACAAAAGTTAATATTATGTTCGATATGTATCCAAAAGTAAGTTAAGATTTATTAAAATTAAAAAAAATGAGTTTGTGATACGGAATTGCAACATTCTATTTTAAAATAGAAAGATGTTTGTAAACTTTAAATAAAGTTTCCAGTTTCCAGAATAAAATCATCTTTAGATATTAAAATCATTTTTAAATATAAAAATGGAAAGATGTTCGTGAACTTTAAATAAATTTATATGTTTCGAAAGTTTCCGGTTTCCTGAAGTAAAATCATATTAAAATATGAAAAACAATTTACTTTTTTAATTTCTTTGTTATCTATTTTGATATTCCTTAATTCAATTTCTAATGTTGGCCAAAAGTCAATGAAAAATCGCCTACTAGAGCTGGCAAACTATCGATAGTCTCGCCATTCGATATTTTCGATAGTTTGATAGAAAACTGTCGATAGTATCGAATTTTTTGGGAATGTTAGGTTCCATTTTTTATATGACAAAGTATTCTGTATTATTAACTCCATCAACTTAATTGATCAAGTTTTGAAATTATTTAAGTGAGTTTAATAAAAGAAAACTAATATATTAAACGATCTTAAGTAAAGTTCAGAGTTGTTTTATTAAAAAAAAAAAGATAATACAAAAAAAAAAAACAAAAATATGAAGCATATAAAACTTGTTTATAAATACTATGTACTCGTATATCACATATGTTATGCATATGTAGGCTGCCCAAGGAATTATTTTATAATCGTAATTTTTTATAATCCTTGAGTAATCCAAAAATTTTTGTTTAAAAAGAGCAGCAGATCAACATTTTTTGGCTTTGAACTAGATCTTCTATCTGTAATAATGGCTCCGGCTTTGCTAAACATTCTTTCAGATTCTGTCGAAGTTGCTGGTATGCATAAGTAACGTAAGGCACATGACTTTGTGAGTGACATCTGATCAGAATTGTTCTGTGAATACATATAACACTGTATAAATTGCTTAATTAACTATATTATTTACCTTTCAGTACTGCATGGGTCTATTTCTAATGGTGAATTTTCATTTTCAACTAACTAATTGCCAATTTATTAATTTATTTTTTCAACGATAGTATCGCTATCGAGTAAAAAACCATCGATAGTCTAATGAAAATAAAACTATCGATACTCTCGATAGTACTATCGATAGTTTGCCAGCTCTATCGCCTACATATTTCGCCGAAATAGTTTTTTGTTAAAATTTGCCTATAATATAGTATACAATATTTTTTAATTTTTAAAATATTTTTAATAAATGACAAAAAATTAATTTAATAATAGACTTGTGAAATCTAGTTCATTTTTGTGGTCGCTCATTTTAGTTCAAAGTTGAAAAATGAACCAGTTCAATCGATCTTTTTCCTTTTGAACTATAAGCCGAGGCCAAAAGTGCCGATTTTGCGGCACATGTAGCAAAACATTAAACACTTATGTAGCAAAACATTAAACACTTAAATTTATTTTTATATTTATGTTTATAAAATTCATAAAACTATTAAAATTTGTATTAAATAAAACCTCGACAAATACTTAGTTTTATTTGTGCCGGCCTTATGATTCGTGTTCTAAACTACTTTTTTTGATCAGAAAGCAACTAGTGGTACTCTTGTAAACAAAGTATTTTTAAATAAAAGATCATATAGCATACATATGATGCTATATATGGCGACCGGGCCATCGCCCCGTGCGCCACGGAGAAGGGGGCGCAAACTTGTCTAAGGGCGAAAGAAATATCGCCGCCGGCTTTATGGATACGAGCATGAATATTGAATATTTGACGAAGAATTCGAATGTAATCTATGACTATTAATACAAACAACAATAAGTTGTAGAAGAGCACCTATGTATGCTCCACTTGTGGCTCAATGGTTGACAGGTGTAAAGACCGTTTTTCAAAAGTACGATGAACCATACAATGACGCCGGCGAGTGTGCGAATTAAAAACGGCTGGCTATTGAAAAGTTAGTATTGGTTCTTTTATTGCCCACAAAAAAGTAGTAAAGAAGTAAAATACGAAAACAATAATATTATATATGAAATTACCAATTACCATACCATAAACATTCAGTAGGATATTATTACGAACTGAATAATTTTTTACCATCATGTTTAAAAAACTGTCTGGAGGACAAAGATTCAATTAGTAAGAGAAGGGGAGGCAACGACTGAAGTGCTTCTTAAGAAGGTCCTAAAGCTTACTTCCAATTTTGCTCCTTCTAGTTCTTCGTCATCAGTGAACGTGAGTACACTTAATGAAGTTGAAATACTAGTAATACCAGATTCAGATTCTAATGACGAAGATATTAATAAGAATGAAGCTGACAAAACGATATTAATTTCTTCTCCTAAAACTGTTGGCTTGATAAATTCATATCCATCCTCTTGGCCAGAATTCAAAAATAAAAACGCAGTTAAAGGCTGATAACTATTATCCAAAGTTACCCAAAAAAGATATTTTCTGCTTCGTTGTGCAGAAAATGGGGAAAAATTAAAGGGTAATGTTTACCATTCCAGATTTCATTGAAACTTTTTTTATTTACATTCCTTGACTTCCTGATTCGAATTATAATTAAAAAAAATTCTATCTCTTATAGTTTTTATTTTTACTACATAATATGTAACCCTTTTGTAAATACAAGTATAAAATAAAAAAAAATAAATTATATGAGAAATATAAGTTTATTTAGACCAATTAAATGTGTAGGGGCCAGATCACAATCTCGCCCCGAGCGCCTACTAACCTCGGGGCGGCCCTGCTTAAAATGGTTAATAAATTGTATGGCAATTCTACATGGATGTCAAAAAAAGTAAACATTAATACCCGCATATACATACATACGTACATTTTAGTTCATTTTGTTTAATAGCTTAAACACAAAGCATAGTTAAAGAATGTAACTATAAAACTTTAAACTAGTTTTTTTTAGTTTAATTGGTAGAATAGTTCAAGTGTATGTCAACTACCCAAGTCTAGCCAAAATAAAAAAAAATTCGTCAATTTACAATTTAGTGAACGCGAGAAAGGTACAATTTTTACTTAAAACGATTAAAAATAGTGGTTATTATAATAAATGGCGATCTAAACATACCAATCCTCAAGGTACTTGTCACCGTATTCTTATTTTATACTAGCTATGCCTGCCACTTCGTAAGCTTCCTTGCAATATTTTGTTCAATTTTGCTTTGAAAGCAATCCTTTGGTGTGGATTACTTTTTTAGTGCCGCCTTAAACTATGCTTCAGTTATCATTGTGTATTTACTTTATAAAATAAGCGCCATCTGTTAGTGGTTAGTGCTTCAATTATGAATAACTGTGTACTTTCACTGCTTTTTCTGCACTTTCTCTTGGAAATAAGATATTTTTGGGGAGTTACTATTTTATTATAAAGGGCTGTTTTTTATAGAGGTATAGAACTTTAAGTTGTCATTACTTTTCAAGATGGCCACCCATTTAAAAGCTGTCAAGTGATCTATTCTCAGTTTGGTTTGGCATTTCATCATGAATAGACTCACGCGTGAACAACGCTTGCAAATAGTCGTCGAATGGGGCCCAAAACGAGATTACCGTTGTTCCCGATTTTCATAAGCGAATTTTGTTTAGCGATGAAGCGCACTTCTGGTTAAATGGCTACGTCAACAAACAAAACTGCCGCATTTGGAGTCAAGGTAATACTCAAGTGTGTGTCGAAACACCTTTACATCCAGATGGGCTGGTGGAATCATTGGTCCGTACTTTTTCAAAAACGATGGTGGCCAGAACGTAACAGTCAATGGTGATCGGTATAGAGCCATGATTACTAACTTTTTCATTCCTGAATTGAATAACCATGATGTCCAGGAGATGTGGTTTTAACAAGACGGCGCAACATTTCACACAGCTCGTGCCACAATAGATTTATTTAAAGACAAGTTTGGTGACCGCCTAATTTCACGTTTTGGACCTGTGAAGTGGCCTCCAAGATCTTGTGATTTAACACCGCAAGACTACTTTCTGTGGGGCTATGTAAAGTCATTGGTCTATGCGGATGGATAAGCCACAAACGCTTGACCATTTGGAAAACAACATTCGCCGTGTTATTGCCGATATACGGACACAAATGTTAGAAAAAGTCATCGAAAATTGGACGTCCAGATTGGACTACATCCGCGCCAGCCGTGGCGATCATATGCCAGAAATCATATTAAAAATGTAATGCCACAAGATTATCTTTCGGATAAATAAAATTCATGTCAATCGAATAATCCATCGTTGTTTTATTGCTCTATACATTTTATTGTTCTATACATACATACATATGTACATATGTATGTACATATGTATGTACGTATAG
This sequence comes from Phasia obesa, assembly GCA_949628195.1. Classification (NCBI taxonomy): domain Eukaryota; kingdom Metazoa; phylum Arthropoda; class Insecta; order Diptera; family Tachinidae; genus Phasia; species Phasia obesa. The sequence goes on from OX451218.1 coordinate 92,365,771, forward strand.
ATTTTATGAAAATTAAATTTATTCAACTACTAAAAATCAACAATTCATTATTGAAAGCAATCTTTCAGTCCAGTAATTAGCAGCATAAAAATTAATCATCTACATAATTTGTAAAAAATATTCTTTTAACTTTAAGATTATTTTCTATTGTGGCTGATAATCATCCAAAGGTATATTAGGATTTATAAATATCTTTGAAAACAAGAAATATTGTTTGTGATAAGGATTTTCAACATTTTAAGAAGTAAAATCATCATTAAAAATTATTTTCTTTTAATTTAGCGAAACACTATTATAACAAGTATAACAAAAACCACAATTATTTTTCTAATAAATTTGTCTCTACAAATCATTTGTGCCTAAAATCACCGATAAAGAGCTGAGGGCGATGGCATGATTATGTTCTTTTTTATTTAATTCATTAATATTTATAAAAAAAAAATAATTTATTATGTCAAAGAATTTGTGTTGACGTCAGTAAAAAATTTAATGTGCCTATTTATGAATACAAAGTAACAAAAAATTAAAAAAAGTTTTGTAAGTAATTTTTTTATAATTTCGTTAGATAAGCAAAAAAAATACAGCTGCGAGCAGTACAGAATTCCACTTTAAGTAAAATGTAGCGTTTGGGAAATGAGAATTTCCCTTGAAAATTCGGGGAATTCAGAACTACATTCCTAGTTAAATGAATAGAACAAAATATTTGTTTGAAAATATCGCATAAAATTTTAAATTTAAATTTTCACATCTTTTGTCCACGTAAATATTAATAACAAACTTTATTTTTGCACTACCAAAACATACGAGAACATTCGTGGGCTTAAGTCTTAAAACGACCCATAAGTTTCACAAGACTTTTGAAAACGAGAAGACATAGCAGCGTTTCCCCGCAAAGTAGAACTTGCAACTGAAGAAAGTGGTGAAGAGACTTAAAATTCAATTCGCAAAGTAACTGTTTAGTTAACTGATGTAATGTCGTTAGTTAACAGGTAATTTTGTGGTTAACAGTGTTAGAAAATTACTAGCGGACATGATAAACCCGTTTGTCGATGTCTTGATCTTACATACTTATAAACCGTGAATATTTCAATTACAATCTTATACTGCTATAACAAAAAAAAAGGTTTATTGTGTTACTTAACCTAAATCTAAGCCTATGAACAATAGGCTTTGGCGCGCTTATGAAATGAGCCCCTATTTATTTTAAGCTTATCAAGAAAACGAAAAATACCTAAGGTCTCTTAAACTCTCAAACTTGAAAAAAGAGACGCAGCAGTACTTTCGACCCAATAACATATTTATAAAGCATTAAGGCCGAGGCACATAGAATCCGTCATACGTTATATATACGTCGCCTTTTACAACGTACAAGCAAGTTGAAATATATAAATATAACTTCTGACGTACGTTGAGCCGTTTGTGAGCTATCAATTGGTTTTTCTTAGCTTTAATTAAATTTTTGTGTGGAGTGGGAGTAAAAATACAACAAAATAAATAAATTAAAAGATATAAAATGGAGGACAAAGTACTTTTTAAGTGTTTTCTTTCCTGTTTTAATATTCATCAACAAAGTACTCATTGTGTCAAGCTCTTCCGTCGATACTTTAATCACAATTGAATACAAAATAAAATATGAAGGATTCTATGCCGGGCCACAAACTTTACTCTTGAAATATTTAAAAAATGGTCATGCTTCGTGAACATGTTTTATTAAGAGCTTGTTTGCTAATTGCCAAGATGTCTACAGGTAGTCATTGACGCTAACTGTGGGCCGAAAAATTAATAAAATAATTCAGAAGTTACTTATTTTGCACTTTAAATCATCTTAAATTTTAAAAATGGATATAGTGTTTTCAAACTGTTAAACCTTTTCTGTCCGACATATTGACTATCAGTCAGTATCATATCTCCGCGCATTAAAATGAGTGGTTTGATTAACGTTAGGAAATATTGCAAACTTATTTTCAAGCTTGCTTCGAAAGCTATCCACACCAAAGACCCTTACGTTTTTGATTTTTTTAAGAGAAGTAACACTCAAGCAATTAATTCCTATTTTAACTGTGTTACTTCCTTTAGAAAGGGATAATAGTAGATAAGAAAGACGGTTAGTGTGATAGGCAACACTTCGCTTATGGCGACACTGCAATTGCACATTGTGATTATTTTCGCCGGCGATTTAGTGCTATGTGGTAATACCGGCGAAGGCGTTTTTAGTTCCGCCAAAATAAAGTATGTATATCCGGTTAGTTCAACTGCGTACTTTCACTGCTTTTTCTCGGAAATAAAATATTTTTGCGGAAAAAAAGTATAGGATATTGGGTATCTTCTCACAAGATTTTGTGAATATCCATCCAGTAGTTTTTACGTGATGCGATTTAAAAAAGTACAATCACAAATCTATCCAGTAGTTTTTACGTGATGCGAACGTAAAAGAAAAGTAGACAAGTTACTATTTTATTATATGTATAGATGTATAGATTGAGGACATCAAATTTGACTTTCGCCCGGCGGTAAACAAATTTGTCGAATCTGAGAATCGGAAACCAGCACGTCATTGTTGAGCAGCCAATGCTTCTTAAACTGTGTCAGTTTACCTATTAAGGTGTCAAAAATTGTAAGCTATTTTATGTAGAAACCTAAATTTTGTCCAAAATATATTAAATTTCCTTCAGAAAATTTGTTTTCTTGTATGGATAACTTTTTAAAAATAAATTAGTCTAGTCCGAGTCAGACTCACACACATAAGGTTCCGTTCTACCTTTAATATATATGTAATTTCAAAAGTGCAAGTTTTAAATTTTTCTTCGTCTTAAGGAACACTCGATGATCTTTAATAATACGAGAGCATAGTACTAAATACCCTGTATAAATATCAAGGCAGACAGCCTACAAATTCCTAGATATTGTAAAATATAATCTGTGTAAATTTTAAGTATCATCCGAAAAATTAAGTGGGAGCAGAAAAGTAAAAAAAAAGTTTGATTTGTTGTTTTTAATCTTCATATACATAAAAACTATAGGTATAAACTGGATCCAAAAATATAGATTGTTATTTTCATACAATTTGCTTAACATATTCGTGAATGCAAATGAAGGTGTTTCAAATAATAAATTGTTTCTGTTTTGTATTACTTTTTATTTTTAAATTGTTTTATAATTTGAAGAATTTAATTTTGTTTTTTAGCAAACCCAAAATCATTTCCAACGGCATACGAACTGATTTTATATACATACATATGCATATATGTATGTACTCTTATGTATATTTCTTGTGAAAATCTTAGGTTTTCAATTTCCTTACCTTAGCATTTATTGCCATTTTAGTTGTCATTTTGCTGGATTTTCAAACAAATTATTTCACCGAGAATAAAACCGTTATTAATTTTCTAGAACATTAAATTAAAAAAAAATTATATTTTCGGAGCACTTTATTTTGTTCGCTTAATTCCACTGGTTTCGTTGTCGTAACCGCATTAATAATATATTTCCTTTTCAATATTTATTTCTGCACACAGTTTCTTTTTTTCGTATTCTTTTTGTAATGTTTTTTTTTTTTTTTTGATTTAAACGATTTTCACTTCTTTTTTATTAAAAAAAAAACACTTCGTATTTAAAAATGGTTTTTCTTTCTATCTTTGAATTATTCTTTTCTTTTTCGAAACTAAAACACGTCTCAATAGCTTCAAGTTGTAGCAATAACTGAATTATTTGGCTGCATGAGGCAACTATCTATAGGTTTTGGCCTCGCAATTGCCTGTTGATTCTTCAAACTCTTCACTCTCCTGCGCACGCTCGCAAAGATACACTCTTGAACAGTGCTGTCAGATTTTTTTCTCATCTATTTCGCCAAAATCAATGTGAGAAAATCGCCAATAATTAAATTTTTTTTTAAATTTCCCAAGAATACTTTCCCTTTGGAAAATATGTGTAGCCTTATAGTTTCACTTCATTAGTTTTTCCATTTAATTTAACTTTTAAATTTTAATAATATTTTTTTTTAATTTTTAAAATTTTTTTTTTAGCCAAGTGCTATTTTCTTTGTTTTCTTTTTTAAATAAAATATAATTTTTTCATGTACAGCGTAGTAATGTTTAGTACAATTTGCGCAAAACCATAGTTGCATCATTAAGTACTTCGGGATTTTAAGTAGATTTTATGAAAATCCGTAAAACCGAGAAACAAGCATTATTTTTGTCTAGCATTGGCTGGACTTAAAAAGTTTTTTTTTATTATTTTTTTATTTTTATTTTAGACTTAAATTATGAGTAATTATTGTTAGTTCAAAATTATGATAAATAATAAATGAGAAGAAAAATGAAAATAGATTTTGATTTCTATGGGAAATCTAGTAAAAGCCATATAGATTTTGCTGGAAACCTCGCACATATATTTCGGTGTAATGTAAATGCATTATTAAAGTTAAATATACCTATGGCAAAGCAACCGATTACTCTTAAATTGTTTGAAAATAACATCTGTTACAAAAATAGATTATATTTCAGATTTATTGGCTGGTGTATGCGTTTTTATCAATTTGAAGAAGACGAAAGAAACAAATTATTTGGCAGCCCTGGCTGCTTGTGCGATCATCCCAATTTTTTTGCAAAAGTGTGTTTATGGTAGTGTGTATCTATGAGAGCGAGAGTTGTTCTATGTTTGCGAGTGTGTGTACACTAGCGTTGCCACAAAGAAAAATATTTTCTCACCAAAGTTATCACTATAATCTACCATAACCTAAGAAAAACTATCAAAATTTATTTATCTTAAATTAACTGTATCCTTTATTTTGTCAACTGCAAAAATACGTTTGCCTTGAGTCATTGAAGCCCGTTTTACACTACAATACTGAGTATTAAGATTTTCATTGGACTTTGTAAGATAGAAATCAAATGAGAATTGTGTGATTGTCAATAAATCTAACGCAACATAACATTTCGTTTTCACACTATCATACTCAGCGTTGCCACAAAGAAAAATATTTTCCTACCAAAGTCATCCGTAAAATCTACCAAAACCTAAGAAAATTAAAAAAAAAACCAAAATTTTTGTTATGATAAACTAGCTGTTTACTTTGCTTTGAAAGTATTTCACACCGATTACGACAACAATGTAATTCCACAAAGTGAAAATACAAATCAAATACAAATTTTATTCAATTGGCGCCTAATGTTGCGCAATAGTTTTTAAGATAACCCAGTTTTAAACCGAAAATTTCAGTACCTTTAAATTGGAAATTGCGTTTTTTCACTCTTTTTTCTTCACTTTCTCTTGGAAATTAGATATTTTTCGGGAATAAAGTATCCTTTATTGGACTCAGGATGCTAAGGTACCTCCTTACAAAATTTTGTTAAAATCCATGCAGTAGTTTTTACGTGAAAAACATCCAGTAGTTTTTACGTGATGCGAACACAAATAAATATACTTAGATTAATTGTATGCTTCATTTTGTCATCTACACACATTCGTTTGCTTTGCTTTCATAATATCATTTACTACGGTTTCTTATATTTATATATTTATATATTTATATATTTTTATATTTTTTCAATTGTTTAAGTAAATTATAAAAAACTTTTTAAGCACTTTTTTGGAAAATAATAATAAAAATAATTCAAATTGACGAACAATTTTTTCTACCAAAAATGAATAAAAACTGGAACAAACCAACCAAACTACCAAATCGTTCATAAAAAAAGAAAACTACCAATTTTAGTCTGATCGGCCAAAGTGGCATCTCTGATCACACTTCAAATAATATTAAAAATTTCAGCAAAGAAACAAGCCGAGACCAATGCATATTAAACCAGGTGACTGCACAAGGCGGAGCTAATATTAAAGAGAAATTTTTTCAATTTTTTTTATGTTGAGTTTGACATTAATCAGGTATTTTAAGAGAGAATAAAATTGATATTGCTGTCAAAATCCATATAAAAGTAGTTCAAAAAAATTTTTGCTGAAATTTCCTCTCCCTATCACCTTGTTAAATATGCCTTGGCCGAGACGAAATATTGAACGGCGTCGTCTCAGCAATTTTATGTGGACGGCAGAAGTGTCGGATCATAAGTTTGTTTGGCCGTTTTCGGTTTTCGGTTAATAAAAAAGTAAAAAAAAAAAAATAATACAACTTCTAGGCATGGCAGAAACAAAGTACATACTTAGGCATTAAGACCGATTGCAATTTAAGGCAGGTGCAGGACAAAGAAAAAATATCATCGGCGACGGCGAACTATCGGCTGCGACTCACTCAACTTGGTTCTTTGCTTAAAAAAACAAAACCCTGATAAAATGAAAAATGTTATCGTTTAGACAATTTCCTAAAAATGGTTTTGTATTATGGGATGTCAAATTTCTTTCCGTATTATTTCACATTTTGATAACATACTGCTTTCACACTATCACACTTTCTCATTAATAATAAAAATAATTATTTTTTTTTTCTACCAAAAACGCCAATTTTGGTTTAATCGGACCAAAGTGACATCGCTGGTATACAGTGTAAAGTCAGTGTTTTTAGATTACGGGATTTATTTAATTATAGGGATCAAAAATTTAGTTTCTGGATGGAGGGTTTTGTTGTTGTTTTTTTGGGGAGATTTTTAGAGATTTTTTCGGTTTAAATATAGAATACTTTTTCCAGTAAAAATATCTAACCAAGAGAAAATAGATAACAAATAGTGAAAGTTTGTAATTTTACCAAGTAGTGAAAGTTTTTAATTTTACCAATTAATGGTACTGCATAATTGGTAGTGCCTTTGATTTTTGTCATCGGAAAATTTTAAACACAAGCCTATGTTCCAAATTCAAAATAAAACAGTATCCTTTGTAGTGGGTTATTTTGGGGATAATTTAAATATTTTTCGGGGATAAAAATGCTTATTTTGGGAATGTGACTCAAAGAATATCCGGCAACCTTGTGTACAGTGTACATATTCTCCTAAAATTAACATTGTTTTTGTTTTTTAGTAAATGTTTGCTGTAAAGAGCAAATAAATTATTAAATTTGGCAAGTTATAATTTATTTTTCTAGAATTATTATACATACATACATACATACATACATACATATGTTTATTGGAACATGTTTTATCTATTACACATATCTACATACATACATATAAGTATATTACTGTCCTTTGCGGGGTGTTAGTGTGGTAAGGTTGTTTGACAAGTGTTTTGTGTTATTAGTTCCCAGTACGTTGTTATTTTAAAATTAATTGTTTCTCTTTTGTCCACTTTATCTGGTACAAATTGTTGACGCACGCCAAAACAAGAGATAGTGTATTATTGTGTTATTTTCTCTTTCCGGGTGTACTAAAAATACAGTTCCCTTCCATATCATTAAGTGATAGTAAAAGAAATAATAAAAAAATTCAACTATGGCTCAAAAAGACAAAGAATTTTTTTTTAAATTCGGTTGGAATGGGCAGTAGTTTTTATGGTTAAAAAAAAACAACAAATATAAATTCAAAAATATAATTATTTTGAAAGATCTATTAGTACAAGAGAGCGCGAACGAGAGCAGAGTTTGCAAAGTTTTGATTTTTTTCTGTTTGATGACGTTCAAAATTAATGATGAAATTATGTTCGTGTATTAAATAATTCATTAAAAGTGCGTAAAATTGACACACGACAAAAATAGAAAAAAAATCAAATTTACGCAAAAAAATAATTTAACCAATTTACAGTGTGCGAAATAAGTGTTTTCACAATAAGAAAAATAAAAGAATAATTTGTATTAAACCGAACGCAAAATGTTATTTTTTTCCATTTATTTCCGATTTGACATTTATTGTCGAGTAGACACAAAAACTTTTTAATTTTATATTGAATGTAGGTATACCTACTATAATCAAATATTAAATACTAAAAAAACTCTGCTGCTGCGATTTTTCGCAAAAAATGTACCTAAATATAAAAACAAAATTTTGTGAGGAGGTTCCTTAGTATCCTGATTCCAATATAGGATACTTTCTTTCCACAAAGATATCTTATTTCCAAGAGAAAGTGAAGAAAAAGCAGTGAAAAAAAAACGCAATTTCCGGTTTAAAGGTACTGAAATTTTCGGTTTAAAACTGGGATATTTTAAAAACTATTGCGCAACATTAGGCGCCAATTGAATAAAATTTGTATTTGATTTGTATTTTTACTTTGTGGTATTACATTGTTGTCTTACAATTGGTGTGTCCCCCCGGAGGCACTAATTGTCATTGCGGTTCATTTTCAAAGCTTTGACGCAGTGCTATTGGGCCAAATGGGGGCACCAGACGCCAGGGTTCCTTGAACCTTAATCTGAAAGAACCCCACCCTAATCCACGGTGGAACAGCATACGCCAGGGATGCGTGGTCAGGAGAGTGCTTGGCCGTTAGTATGCGAACTCTGGATACCAGTCGACCACAAGTTTCAATGTAGACTTACCCATACATAAGGAGCTCTGTGTGGGTGGACAACGTTTTCTCCAATAATGGCCTAGGGAAGTATTCAGAAGGGATGGACAGGAACGCCTCGCAAAGGGTGAACAGGTTAATCTCTAAAGATTCTCCTATGGCATTGAACTGGTATATTTCGATAGGGATGAACAAGGAAGCCTCGTTAGAAGTGGCGAGGTTAATCCCTTTAGGAACTCCGTTTGCCACTGGCCAGGGGAGGATATCGAAATAGAATGAAAAAGAAACCTCGCAAGGGGTGGACTGGTCAGTCTATGAAGATTCTCCTGCGGCTATGGAGGTAAATGTGGATGAATTGGACGAACCTGGCCCTGTGGGCTTAGACAAATCCTTTTCAGAAGCAGGCAGCTCAAAACGTTTCTTCAACGTCGAGTCGGTGCGTGGTGAGAAAGAAAGCCGACAGTTACCAGTCGACAGTCTGAAATCACTAAAGTCAACATTAAAGGCTGGTTGTAGCACGTGACTCAATGTAAGTGGGTTGCCGTAAATTACATTTCGGTTGCCTGTAATCATAGAGAAAGGAAGGGGGTCGAAAAGGGACCCATTATGGAAGTGGTGTGCTTCGATATTCTCTTACATTACATACATACATACATACAATTGGTGTGGAATACTTTCAAAACAAAATCGAGCAAAATATTGTCAGGACGCGCACACGACGTGGGCAGCTAGTCTATGTATTATATGTATGTATAATAAAACTATAGCCGGACCGTTTCCGTACATAAAATATTTTTGGAGATTTTGTTGCCAATTTTTGGAAATTTCGCCAGAGATATATACGAAATTTTATCGATTTAATGGAACTGAAAACTAAAACTTGGCGGCACCTTTTACTTCTGCAAGCCAGAAATTTTAGACACTAGTTACAGGTCTCTACAGTAATGGAATTTAATATAAAACCTATATTGCAGTATCCTGAGTAATTACCTAGGGATGGGTAGCTCTGTGTAAAGTAAATACAAAAACCATATCTGCAGTGCTCTAAAAGTAAGAGTCTTATAATTTGGTGCGGATAACTTTGAAAGCTGACGACGTCGCGGGCACTGCTAGTTTAAAAATTTAATTAGGTTTGTTTTGTTAAACAAGTATTCTTATAGAAATCGTTGAATAAATCTGTTTTTAAACAAAAAGTTTTTTTTTGAATACGAGCATAAAAAATACAATAAAACTTTTAATTAAATTAGAAACAACAATTAAAATTTAATTCAAATTTATATAGCGTAATTAAGAATAGTAATTATTGTCGAAATTTTTTAAAATAATTGAAATGTATAATTGACTACCTTTTACCTCATTTTTACGTGTTATTTGCAACAAAAAATAAAATATGGCAGAATTTCTTGTTTTTGGTATAAAAGCTGACTTAAATGTTTGTTTTTTTTTTTTGCAAATAACTTACGAAAACAATTACTGATTATTATTTCGGTTGAAATCATTTTGTAAAAGTTATAAGGGCTGGGTATTTTATGCATGTAATCCTACCTTTTCCGAGTTTTCTTTTCTCAGTGTAATAACTCGTCGGGATTTTTATGGCTCTCTAATAAGATGTAAAAAAACAACAAATACAAATATATAGTGATTATACTATAGAGTTTTACATTAGAGTTTTGTTTTATAGTCTAAATCTATTTTAGTGGACAATTGAAATACAGTTAATACGAAATCACTGAAACTCGAGACAGGTAATCCAGGTCAACTATTAACTATCAAGAGTGAGATAGACGTAACCCAAAAAAAAAAATGACAAACTTTCACAATAAATAAAGGTGCAAAACTATCGATACATAGTCGATAAAATCAACAAAAAAAATAATAAACGTAAAAGGCGTAAAAAAGGAAACAAGACTTTAAAAATTACCCCTATGAACATAATAATTCTTGCAAAAAAAACCGACTTCAAAACAGATAGAAGGGCACCAATTCTAAACTAAAAATGTAAGAAGTAATCTGTAAGAATTAGATTTAAACCAAATAAAAGATGCGTCAAAATTAGAGGGAAAAAATAAAGACTATTGAATGTCAAGCCTCTCCCTATTACTGTTTAAAAGTTAAGTTATTTTCACCAGCATCCGTCTTGTATGGGGACACCATTCAATCCTCTGTCTATAACGGTTTCAAAGATAGGGGCACACAGATCAAATAACATCACCTATTCGGACACCCTTTAATTTACAATGTTAAATTAAAGACCTGTTGTTATAGAGGACTTGGTCACAAAGATTCTTTGTAAATTTCAACTATCTGTCTATAACGGTTAAAAAGTTTAACCATATATATCAAATTACATGAACTATTGGGACACCCTTTACATTATAATTCCAAATATTTATATTTGTTATCATACCAGAGAAAGTAGTGGACATTCTGCCTAATTTTCAAGTGTTTGTGTTTAACGGTTCAAAAGATAGGGTCATATAGATCAAATTACGTAATTTATGGGGACACCCTTTAATTTCTAACTTCAAATTGTATACTTGCTATAGTGGACTTTGCAATACAGGTTCCTTGTAAATTTCAGCTGTCTGTCTCTAACAGTTCAAAAGTTTGGCCACATACATAGAATTACATTAACTATTGGGACACCCTTTAAGTTCCAAATTCAAAATTTTATACTTTTTGTTATAGCTGACTTAGCACTACAGGTTCTTTGTAAATTTCAGCGCTCTGTGTACAACTATTCAAAAGTATGGCCATATACATCAAATTAAATGAACTATTGGAGCACCCTTTAATTTAAAATTTTGAGTATTTATACATTTTATTATAACGGTCATAGTAGTCGACATTCTGTCAAATTTTCAAGGTTTAGTCTATAACGGTTCAAAAGATAGACCCATATAGGTCATATTATGTCACCTATGGGGACACCCTTTAAATTTTAAATTTATTTTTTTATTAAATTCTGCTGTTGGGAGCTATAGCGGCGCGCAATTTTTTAAAATTTTAATTTGCTGCCCTTTACGGTTCTTAATACACGTAAAAAACATGTATGTTGTATGGGGACACCCTTTAATTTTTAATATAATGAACTGTTTTTAAAATGGGACCAACCTTGAAGCATAACCTTTCAAATAAAGCAAAAAATTTTAAAATCGGTTCAGAAATGGCTGAGTTCTGCGGTTACATACATAAAAAAAAGCAACATTCAGACGAATAGATAACCTCCTTCTTTTTTGAAGTCGGTTAATAAAATGTTATATTACTAGTGCTGGCCTGTCTGGCTGTCGAATTTTAACTCTATCAAGAGGGTAGCTGCATCCATTACGAGGTTAGTTTTATAATCCCATGACCTTTTGTATTTCCAGCGCAGTAATTTTTTAATGCAAGACTGATTTCGTTAAGTGTTAGCTAATACTGCCGAGTTCTGGGCAAGTTGCGTCTATTACGAGAGCAGTTTGATAATCATATGACATTTTTTATATCTAGTGCATTAATTTCCAATGCAATTGGGATCTCATTAACAGGTATCTAATACTATATATCTGTCGAATTTTGGACAAGAACTTTAATAATATATACAGTTGCGTTTATAGCAAGCATCTATTACAATGACAGACTTTATGTATTAAAAATCGCAGAAGTTTTAAACGCAACAATTCTTCTGTTAACTGTTATTAAATAATGGACTGCTGTCTTGTGTTTCCAGCACAGCAACTACCAATGCAACACTGTTCCCGTTAACTTTTACTGTCGAATTTTGGGCAAAGTACGCTTGCCCTCGTATATGAATAAATATTTAATTATTTAGAATATTTCATACCATAAATGAAAATAGCTTCATTAAGAGTTTCTTCTATAAAATAATTGTAGTTTAAAGCTTTCCTTCAACAAAAATTTCTTGAAGCCAAAATTCCAAAATTGCAAACTGAAATAAAAAAACCGATCACAATTCAGGGGAAATTTTTATAATTTCATAAATTTGCAATATAAAAAGCAATTATTTAAAATGCAATACCAAATGCAATTATTTAAAAAATTTAATATCTATATTTTGCTATTTACTTGCTTTAAATTGTAGCTCAACCTGTAGTTTGTAAAGAGAATGAAGACTGATAAGCGGCAGTCAGTACTTGACGGAGCCGCCAGACTTAGGTAGCTAAATTTTACAAATAATTTTTACCAAAGTATATCAGTTAAATAATGTGGCACTCTTTATTTGAAATGATTAAAACGATGATTTACTTTATTTGTATTTGTACATTACAATCTTAGTCGAATAAGTTGCTACAAATATGATGTCGACTACGCTTAATCAACTTCGTCGTATTTCCATTTAAAAATTGACGATAGTATCGATATTGAAGAATATCAGTACTATCGATTGTTTTGCAGCTCTAGAACCTAAGGCACTGTACACGCAAAGAAAAAACATGGCTGAGGTAACCATAATATAATTTCAAAAGAGTTTTTTTTGTATTTCAAATTAAATCTAGTGCCACTAAAGAGGAAAAAAAGCACTGACACAGAAAAAGCATTAAAAGCAGTTGAGTTGACAACGCTGCCCAAAAGAAGCAATTTGTTTTAAGTTTTCTTAAATAACATACCTAATAATGAATTAAATAACATACGTAATAATTATTGATACTTTATATATGACAAAAATTAGCAGTTTTTATATCAATTTTACGTATACTGACCGAACATTGTACATACATATGTATGTATATTATAAAAACATATGTTTCTATATTAGCCGGCATCGTAAAATTAAGCTACAAAAAAACATGAATGGAAATTGGCGATCTCCCTCTAATTTATCTGGCAACTCTGCATGTGTTATAATGGGTGATTTTTTTGAGGTTAGGATTTTCATGCATTAGTATTTGACAGATCACGTGAGATTTCAGACATGGTGCCAAAGAGAAAGATGCTCAGTATGCTTTGACATTTCATCATGAATAGACTTACTAACGAGCAACGCTTGCAAATCATTGAATTTTATTACCAAAATCAGTGTTCGGTTCGGAATTTTTTATCGACAAATTTTGTTCAGCGATGAGGCTCATTTCTGGTTGAATGGCTACGTAAATAAGCAAAATTGCCGCATTTGGAGTGAAGAGCAACCAGAAGCCGTTCAAGAACTGCCCATGCATCCCGAAAAATGCACTGTTTGGTGTGGTTTGTACGCTGGTGGAATCATTGGACCGTATTTTTTCAAAGATGCTGTTGGACGCAACGTTACGGTGAATGGCGATCGCTATCGTTCGATGCTAACAAACTTTTTGTTGCCAAAAATGGAACAACTGAACTTGGTTGACATGTGGTTTCAACAAGATGGCGCTACATGCCACACAGCTCGCGATTCTATGGCCATTTTGAGGGAAAACTTCGGAGAACAATTCATCTCAAGAAATGGACCGGTAAGTTGGCCACCAAGATCATGCGATTTGACGCCTTTAGACTATTTTTTGTGGGGCTACGTCAAGTCTAAAGTCTACAGAAATAAGCCAGCAACTATTCCAGCTTTGGAAGACAACATTTCCGAAGAAATTCGGGCTATTCCGGCCGAAATGCTCGAAAAAGTTGCCCAAAATTGGACTTTCCGAATGGACCACCTAAGACGCAGCCGCGGTCAACATTTAAATGAAATTATCTCCAAAAAGTAAATGTCATGGACCAATCTAACGTTTCAAATAAAGAACCGATGAGATTTTGCAAATTTTATGCGTTTTTTTTTTAAAAAAAGTTCTCAAGCTCTTAAAAAATCACTCGTTATAAGAATTTCATAACAACAAAACAGAGATGATTATTTATTGCAGTGTTCTAGTAGCTTAATAAAGAGGTTTAAATTAATAAGAAAAGGAAACAAATATTTTTCGTAAAAACTTTATATTGTAATATTAAAAACTAATGTGTTTAAAGTGAATTTTCATGTTTTATGTTATGTACATTTTATGTTATGTAAGTGGTGTTAAACTTTAAAAAAAATAAATGTAAATCATAAAAATTTTTCTTTTATTAATATTGGAGATTTTATGCCAAAAACCACATAAATATTTGATTTATCCAATCAACTTTTTTTTTATTGATTTCTTTATTGGATAAAACAAATACATTAATTGCGTCAATTAAAAATTTAATATTTTAAAATGTCAAAATGCAATTAATTTTTTAATTGAGTTAATTAACATATTTGTTTGAAAATTTTTAGAAACCCTAATTATTTTTTTAATTCGCTGAAACAAATTTTTGATTAAAACATTTTAAAAAACCTGATTATTTTTTTAATTCGCTGAAATAAATGTTTGATTAAACCTCATACTTTTTTCAAATAATCAAATAATTTAATTCATTATAAAACATAAAAAAACCTCAAATTTACAAATTTATTAATTAATATGATAAAATCGTTTGCAGGCTGAAAATTAGTAAAGAGTTTAATTGGCAATACAAATTTCTAGTAAACTTTTTAATTGAAATTGATTTTCTATTTTTTCTGTGTGTGATAGTAGAGCCTACTTTTTAAAAATTGGAACAAGTGAATGCTATTTTCGGGAACTACAACAGTAGAGTCTTACTAATGTACGTTTGAAGTGCAGTGTAAACTTCGTAGCTACTAATTATTAGTAATCATTTTTATTAAAATATGTAGGTATAGATAGATAATAGGTGATCATCTTTCAATAAAACATTTTTCATAATGAAAAATTTACCAAAATATAAAACTGAATTATTCTTTAAAACGACAGAAAAGCACCCACAACTTTTAGGTTACTTTTCAAATAAAATATTACCCAAATCTGTATGAAGATTTCTTGGGCTAGACAATTTAATTAAAGCTATACATATAATAAAATAGTAACTCATTTCCGTCTGTCTGAATGCTTTTCGTTTGTGTTCGCATCACGTAGAAACTACTTTTTATCAAAATTTTGTGAGGTGGTATCTTAGCATTCTGATTCCAATATAGGTTTTTTTCCCCAAAAATATATCATTTCCAAGGGAAAGTGAAGAAAAATAAGTGAAAGTATGCAATTTTCGGTTTAAGGGTACGGGAATTTTCGGTTTATAACTGGGATATTTTAAACAACAGATGGCACCAATTGAATTAAATTTGTATTTTGTTTGTATTTTTACTTTGTGGAATTACATTGTTATTAAAATATTTTAAACATCTCCTATAGAGCTTTACATTAATTTTATATAAATTTTAGAAGTTAATCCAAGGCTGGGTACCCTTATATGAAGAAATTACGTATCTGGATGGATTTAAACAACATTTTGTGAGGACACTTTTTCCCAATATAGGATACTTTTTTTGCGTAAAAATACCTTATACCTTCCAAGAGATAATAAAGAGAAAAAGCAGTAAAAGTCCGCCGAATTTTTTTTTACCGATTAAAAGGTACTGCATACTTTAAGGCATCTTTTAGCTTTGAAAACGGGATATTTTAACACGGTTGCGCAACAGATGGCGCTGATTTAAAATAATGCCAAAATATTAATTACTTAATTTTAAATAAAATTTGTATTTGATTTGTATTTTTACATTGTGGAATTACAATGTTATTACAATATTTTAAACACCTTTTACAGAGCTTTACAATAATTTTTAGAATTTTTTATAAATTTTAGATTTTTTTATAAATTTTAGAATTTTATCCAGGGATGGGTACCTTTATATAAAGTAAATACATAAACCATAACTGAAGGACTATAAAAGTAAGAGTCTTACTTTGAAATACTTTCAAAGCCATGTCGAGTAAAATATTGTCAGGACCCCCACGACGTGGCGGGCACAAGTAGTCAAAAAAAAAATAAAAAAAAGATCAATTAAACTACCTATAATATTAATTAATACAACAACCTACATTTTTGAAATTCCTTTTAAAATTTGCCTCATGAATCTTTAAACATAAAAGAGCTCAATAGACCAAAAACGCTTTTAAATTCTAAATACGTATAAGTTCTGTTAAAAATACTATTTTTTGGTATGTTTATTTAACAAAAGCTATTTGAAATTCATTTAAGAATGAAATCAAATTTTTGTATAGGTTTTTTTTTCTTTCCTATAAACAACGCGTATAATTAAGTATATATTTTGACAAATGTTAGCTGATGAAATTCTCAAAAGCGTTTTAGTCACTTCTGTAAATATTTTAGATTTTTTTTAAACTTGCAATCTCGTGATTGTCTTATCATGTGTTAGGAAACGAGGTTATATAAAAAAACTAACAGAAAAAGGGAAAATTTAAGTAATATTATAGTTTCTAAAAGTATAATAAACATTTTTTTGCTTGTCATTATTCGTCTTAACACAATAAAAATTTATTATATGTGGTTTATAGAAAGTATTCTTTAAGACCCTACTCCTATCTTCTTTGGTAGGTACAAATTTTTAGACTGAAAATATACATATGTACTCGTATATGTATTTAGATTAAAATGATAATAAATTTTTTATAACTCCTCTATGTACTTATACTGAACATAATGTAATAATAGGCCTATTTATTTATCATTTAATACCAAAATAAGCAAAAATATGCATTCACCACAAATTATGCAAAATATGGAACAAAAAGCTATAATTCGGATAGATAATTGGTTACTAAGTTGTTAGCCTTTCAACCACAAAAAAACATGAATTTAAATGTTGGTTTACCGGGATTAAATAGAATAATTAAAATAAATAGTTTAAATAAAATAACCCAGCAAAAAATTACATTTACTTGGAAGCAGGTTTGTAAGGGAGAGAGAAATAGGCAGATTACCGAAATTCTCACCCACTGTTTATACATGTATGAATGTGTACATTTCACGTTTTAGCAGCATCTTCTCATACATGTGTGAGAGACTACAAAATATTTTGTGTTTTTTCATTTATGAATGCGATGATTTATTTATTATCTTTCTGTTCAAAAGTGAATAAATGAGAAAAAATTTTGTTGTTCCCGCAAGTGTTCATTTCGAGTATTACAATTTTGATAATTTTACATAAATAAAAAGATCGTAGAAAAATGTGCGCTAAGCATCCGCATACATAACTGTACGCACATATTTTGTAAGGTGCATCTGGCGGCGTGTGCAGTAACAAAATGTTTTCTTTATTTCTTTCTTCTGCATGTGCCATCGTAGGCAGAAAATTGTTTTACGTTCATTTATGATAAATTTAATAAATGTTCAACGTTCATAAATGAACATGTACATTTATGAAAAAGAACATTAATGAGAAGAAGCTAATTTATCACTCTCTTTGTATCTATATTACGAAAAAACAAACAGGTATACGCATTCAGGTATGAACATAAGCAGACAATTCTTTGTTGCTCGTTTATGAGCGTGAAAAATAAATATAAAATTATAGATTTCTCATTTATAACAAATATCATGAATATTGATTTTTGAATGTTCATAAATGACAAATACTGAACCCTGAAAATAGACTATCCCTTCCAACCTGCTGAGCGAGAGAGGTTTCTTTGTTTCACTAAATGTATAATTTATAGTATATAATAAAACTGTAACTTTCTGTATGTACCTTAGCATGTCGATTCAAATAAAGAATACTTTTTTCTAGTATAGGTAAATATCTTATTCCTAAGAAAAAAAAAACTTGGCAGCACCTTTTATTTTTAAAAGCTTGAAAACTTACACATTTAAAGAACTCTACAATAATTTTAGAACTTTATATAAATTTTAGAATTTTAGTCTTGAAGTTTGTTGTGGACTACTTTTAAAGCAAAATGGAACAAAATATTGTCAAAACGCTGATGACAAGGCGGGCTTTGCTAAAGCTATTTGTTGTGAATTGAGCCAAGACATTAATTAGTTGATTCTTAAGGATTCATTTTTGTGTTGGATTGGTTTGTTAACTACTGCGGGCAAAATCATAGATGACATTTTCAACATTTCTTGAATCATGTTGCTCATATTGTTATATGAGCTCAGTTTTTTTTGTCATTTTATCAACATTTATAAGTTGTGCAAATTTATAACCAAGAAATACCATGGTAAATACGAGTTTAAAATAATTTTCATATAAAATAATAGGTCGATTATGGATAGCAACCCAACCGCAGTTGCGTTGTCAGTTTCCGAAATTGTATTACGTTTGGCAACTGGCAACTAAATCTTGTTAATTTTAGTTGCCAAAATGGCAACCATAAATTTATGGTTTTTTTCTCACAAATTATAAAGTAAAAACTGTATTAAAACTGAAAAGTAAGTTTATTTATAATCTTACAGACAACGTATACTGGCACTCTTTCTGTGTTGTTCACGTAATCAACTAACAAAAGAATAACGATGATACGAATAATATTCCGTATTTTTATAGACACATACGAGTATTTGATCAGCAGCTGGTCACAGCTTTTTAACTTTTGATAAAAATAGTCGAAAAATAGCTGCTGATATGAAACTTGGTATATCAACGGCTTCATGCTCCAGACACGTCTGGTTGTAATTTACAGGAGGATGTTTAGGTGGATGAGAGGTTTTCTTTTTAGATTTAATTATTTTCAAAAATATATAAATAATATATTTTTTGTATTTTTTTTTGCTTTTTAATAAAAACTATTTTATTGTTTACATTTATTTACAGTTGCTAGACTGCCAAAATAGCAGTATGGGTAACTTGAAAAAAGTTGCTTACATAATACCAATTTTTCCCATTTGCGTTGTCAAAAGGGTTGCTATCCATAACCGACCTATAATTCTACATGATAAAAATTAAAAAAAATTGTATTGATTCGAAATTTTTTAAAAGTTTTTATAAAATTTCAGTTACTTTCATAACATTTGTGTTTTGTGTGCTTTTTATTATTTTTAAGAAAATAAAAATTATCAATAATCAAGTTTTCTGTGCTTCATTGTTGGTGTTATGTACCTTAAACGATTCGATTCGATTGGAGTTTTTTGCTTAGCATTTGAGCGGTAAATAAACCAAACAAATCTTCAAAATCCCATTTATCTATTAGAAATTTTAAAACTTTTCAAACTACAGATTTATTTACATTTTGCTGCCAAATCGGCCACTGTACTTTTCTAGAGAAGCGTACGCATCAAAAATAATTTGTTACCTCTTTTGTCTTATCTCATTTCTCATTTCTCATCACTTAACAATTTTCAATGCCATTGTGTGTTTATTTTTTGTAAAATCTTTTTCTGATGCAACACGTGTGGAAAGTACATCAGTTTCATTCAAAC
Source organism: Phasia obesa (assembly GCA_949628195.1). Taxonomy (NCBI): domain Eukaryota; kingdom Metazoa; phylum Arthropoda; class Insecta; order Diptera; family Tachinidae; genus Phasia; species Phasia obesa. Next base: position 92,385,370 of record OX451218.1, read on the forward strand.
ACAAACTCAATTTAGTACAAAACATTGTAGCAATCTCAACGTGTTTATTTTTCCATTTCGTCGTTTTTATACAACATTTAATAGAAGAACATGATTTTCTCAAAACGATTTAGGTTTTTGTTCACAAGAATTGAAATGAGTTTTAATTGGAATTTTAATCATATAAAATAGTTTTTGGTAGTTTTTAGTACTAAAAATCAGTTTAGCCCTCTTTAATGTTGTGATCATTACTCTTAAAGCGCTTAAGAGAATTTATTTATACGGTGATTATTTACATTGTAAACATGTGTGTTCAATTTGGAATTGGGTTTTAATTATTTAAAAATGAAAAAAACAAGTTTTTTGTTTTTTGAAACGAAAGTTTTTGCAATATCATTCATTTTTAACAAGTTTACGTGTTTAATTTTTTTTGTGAAGGTCTTGTAATACGATTTTTTTGCAATAATAAATTCTTTTTTTTTTTTGTTTTTGGTGATAAAAATCTACAAAAAAAAAGATTATAGAAATATATTACTAAAATGTTTATATCATCATTACGGACCCATCAAATTCGAAAAAATTATAGATATGATTGATTTATTACCATATATTTTTGCAATACATCATGAATATTTTGAAAAACTTGATCAAAACACGGTTGCCAAAAGCAAATAAAAAACCTCTTAAATCAAGCTTTTTTTAAAAAAAATTCCCTATAATAATTATTATTGATCACATAAATACATTTTTTTCTGTTATTTTCAAAAAATAAAATCCAAATTAATTAAAAAAAAATCCCCTAAATTAATCCCAATTTTAACAAAAATCCCCCAAAACAAAAATTTTAGGTGTTTAAGTTTTCATTATATTAAAGTATGTCCCTGCAGATAATATTGGGCTACGTGGTCCGTTGTAACTGAAATGGACTAGCTACAACATGGTCCTATGTAATGCAGTCATGGACCATGTAATTTTCCAACAAGAGTTTGTTGTTAAACGACAAGTGTTCGCGTTTTAACGATTGCATAAAGTGTTGCCATGAGCTGTACATTTCGTGCAGTGTGCTCCTTCGTGTAGTGACATAGAGTAGTTTTGAAACTACTCCCATGTAATGCAAAGCTCGGTTATATGGTCCAGCCCTAGGACATTGTAATGTTAAATGGATCATGTTTTTTCTATACACCTGGGTTACCTTTGGGCTAGTCCTAGTCCCTTATGGAATATAATTTACATGCGTCTATGTAAATTATAGTATTTATAATACTATTCTAAATATACATATGTATGTGTATATATATACGCAGTGGTAAATATTCCCAGTGATAAAAAGTATGAGAGCCTTCTGGAAGGCCTCTTTACACCTTCTTTTGGAAGCACATGGCTTTCTTTTTTTTTTCTAAGCACTTTTAATTTATTTTTATTTTTAATTGAAGTATTAAAATTTTTTCGGATTCGAACCGTCAACCTCCAGGCTGATAGACCTTCGCATTGTCAATCAGTCTATCGAAGCATCTCAATTCAAGCAGCAATGATGTAGATAAAGACAATGCAATGACCTTTTGTGTTTTTTTAAATAAGAAATCTAAAAATAGAAAATTATGTATTTGTCACAAAAAATGAATACACATTCCTACTTCCCTGCTAAGAGAAGCGAAGTAGGAGTGTGTACTGGATCTTTTAGAAGAAAGAGCCAAGGCCTTCTAAAAGGCCTTCTTTGGAAGGCACACAAAAATGAGAATCGTATCCGAGAGAAGGTCTAAGCATGCCTTATAGAAGGCCTGAAGTGAGAACGCCTCTTTAATTTTACCACTGGGATGTTTCTTGTATTGTTGTTGTAAGAGTATTCTTAAAATTAGAGTTCGTTACTTATGTACGAATTTTGTTGTTTTTTCATGACATACTACACGCATAACAAAAAAAATTATCTTTCTAATATGTTGTTTAAATAGTTTAAAAGAAAGCCGATTGTTACATATTTTTAATTTATTGGTTGCAAAAAATAGGAATAGACCAATTAAGCATCTGATAAAACAAAAAATCCCCCAAAAAACAATATAAATATTTTTTTTAAACCCCAATTGTTTCCCCTAACAAATGTTAACCCCTAAATTATCCCCTAAAGCCTGGTACTCTGTTCAGTTTTTCATGCGGAATGCTGTCAAAATACATACATGTATGAAAAAGTCATGAAAAAATGTTGCTGAAGTAGTACTCTGTTTTTGCTGTGGAAAAACATTGAAATGTTTCTGGCAACATTTTAGCAAAGCTGTGAAATAAAGCAAATGGGCATTATTTCACGTGGAATTTTTCAAACAAGAGCTGATCACCTGGCTTTTGTTAACATTTGTAAAACAATGTGGTATACTTAAAAGCAATAAAATCGTAAAATCCTTCCAAATCGCGAGATAGACACCACATTTTAAATGTCAAATTTTCCTTGTGAAATAATAAATATTGCTCAACATTTTTCACAAATTCGAACAGAGTACTAGGCTTAAATGCAAAAAAAAATCCCCTAACTCTAGGGGAAAATCCCCTAATCTGGCAACCGTGAAACTGGTTGATGATTTTTTGTTTATTTTTTTATCTAGTCTATATATGAAATCCTTACAGACTATAGCATGTGTTTTTTTAGTTAAAACTAAAATTAGTTGTTCATATAAACAATTATATTTCGCTTTACAATATTTAACTATAATGAATAATCAATAAATTGATACCTAATAACTACTAAAATCTTTACAAAATTTTCGAATTGAATAATGAGACAGTGCAACAAATAAGAACTTTTCGGTTTGACGGTATAGGTTCGATCCTACCACCAAAGGGTAGTAAAACACTATACTCAGTTTGGCGAAGTTAAATGTGTCTCGTTTAAATATGTTCCTCACTTAAATAAGTAATTTTTTTTAGTGGAAAAACTAAATAAATCTAAACAAATCTTTTTGCTTAAGTGCGTTAAATATTTTTTTTTATAAATAATTATCTGGCAAGGCATTTGTTGTTCTGGTACGACTTTCTTTTCGAAAAGCACATTTAACAAGAAATACGCATCTCTACAACAACTAAAACTTGGCATCATCTGTCAGACTCGATATATATGTGACTCGATATATATGTTTTTATATATTATATTTTTATATATTTTTTTTGAAATGTGGGTTAAATTTAATAAAGCATCGAATGGAAGTTGTCCCAGTCCTCGCCAAAGACGAATTCGTGTAGTAACTTTGATTATACAACTTTGAAGACTTTCAGTGAACCATCTTAAAGGGTTAATCATTTTTGTTTAAATTGGGGTAAAATTTATTGAGAATCGAAAACCCCCCGAAGTGTTGCGGAGGACGAAAATAAGTTTTTCAGTATATAATTTGAGTACCGGTCATAATAGGTACTCAATTTCGGAGTTATAATAGGTACGTTAACAGCATTTACATTGGCAAAAATGTTGAAAACAACTTGAAATGGATCTCCTGTAGAATTTACTTTTTTACCCTTAGGTCCATTTTTTGATCAGCTGGGCTTTTAAGATACCCTTGGTAACTACACCTTGTAGAAACCTCTTTTGGATTTGATTCTAATTAATTTTTTCACCATTTTAAGTTTTTTCTTTTAATCCGTTACATGCCCAGTTATCCAAATTTCCTTTTATGTGCGCTTATCCCAGCATAGGCTTAAATAAATATCTCCCGCTTAAATGTGCACAATCTACGATTTTTACAAAACACACTTAAGTGGGTATTACTATACTCTGTAATAACAACAACTACAAAAAAGGACTAAAAATAAAAATCGTGATATTGATAAATATGGCACCCTATTTTAAGCCGTAATATTCCAACACTTTAACATTACACAGAGTGTAGAATTATTATAGGATGTCCTCATAGAAAACGTGAACTCAGCATTAAACCATAAAAAACCATATTCCAACGGCAGCTGAAGACGGCAATTTTTTATAAATTTGCAAAATTTCTAGCATTTGCATTTTTAAATATTAATTTTTTGTAACGACTTCCAGGAAAAAAATCTCATGAGGTCGATCGTAAAAACGCTTGTTTTTACGACATCAGTGTTTGCTGATGTTATTTAAAACAATTAGCGAAGTTTTACAATCTTTTTACGATTACTTATTTATCCCTATCTATCCTTCAATTTCATGCTCATAATAAAACCAAGCAAAAGTATGTATTTGGGTCTATTAACAACAGTCCCTTTGTTGGTCACTTGTTTCATATTAAATGTGACAGGTAAAATAGAATTTGACCAAAGAGAAGATTACGTAACGGGTAATTGTTTTAAATACCAGGAGCAAACGCAAACTTTCTTGGCAGGCGTGTGTTTTGTGTTTTGTGTTTTTGTTATTGTATTTTCGTTTTTACGACCCTTATTGTCGTTATTTTTCCTAGAACTTCCATCATCAGCTGCTGTTGAAATATTATTCTCTTATGGTTCAATGCTAAGTTCACTTATTCTATGGGGCACCCTTTAATTTTTAACATTATTTTAATACTTGTTGTTATAGCGGACATGATAATAGAGAATGTATTTCTCTTTGTAATTTTCGAGTTTTTAAATATTATGGTTTAAAAGAGAGCCATATTTGTGAAAAGCTCGTTTTGTATGGAAACACCCATTAACTACACAGTGCAACAAATAAAAACTTTATGAAAAATACACGGACTTGACAATATACATATGTAGGTTCGATTCTACTAACAAATCATAGTAAATCCCTATACTCAGTTTAGCGAAATTGGTGATCAATTTTCATTTATGGGCCTCGAAAGATTTGGAAATCAGTGGGCCCTTTAACTTTGTTCGGCAATAATGTAGCTGAGGATTCGCTATTAACATTTTATATCAAATTAACATTTTATGTCAAAAAATAATTTATTCTTGCACTTTTCTGAATAAGACAATTAAAAAATATTTTTTTGTACTTTTTTTCAGCGTAACTTACAGGGGCTCCTAAATTTTCAAATACCATACCAAAATCGAACACAGACTGTCACTTCCTTGCATTTTTTCACATTTGCTCTGTGAACTTTTTGTATAGTTGTTGTTATAGCGGATACGGTAATACATATATATTGTGAGAATTTGAAGTTCGCGTCCATTACAGTTCAATTTATACATAAAAGTCATGTATTTTATATGAAGACAATCTATTTAAATTTATATATATTTTGTATACCTTTCACCACAGGTGGAAAGGGTATATATAAGTTTGTCATTCCGTGTGTAATTTCTACAATATTCATTTCCGAATAAAGTATATACATATATTCTGAATCCTTATACTTAGAGAAGTTGATTGAGCGATGTCCGTCTGTACCCCTGTCCGTGTTGACGGTGAAATGTCGTTTGCCAAGGCACCAGAAGAGATGCAAAAAATTTAAGCACACCAATCTGTTAGGCAACGTTTCGAAAATTTTGGGATTGCAATTCAGCAACATCGGATCATTCCTTTCAAGGCTTTTTTTCATTTTTTTCGGATTTAATGATTCTCATTGGATTTTTTTGTCAAATAAATATTAGACCGCGACAGGTAGATCGCAAGGAGTGCATAGAGATCTCGGGGGATCTCCCCTGCGGGGTGCGATTTTTGTTAGATTTTAGGTTGGTAGGGGTTTTCTTCTTTGTTTTGTATTAAAGACCTTTATGGAAAGCAAACAAACAGACAAACAGTTTAAAGGTAGATAGAGAAGAGTCAAAAGTGTGGGGAGGTAGCCAACGGAGGGCAGGTTGGTCAAGCCAGGTTGTTAACGAGATTGTCTATGCCTCGTCAAGTGTAGGTTGGTTAGAAAACCATCCGCTGCTTCTCAGAAAGGAGTTAATCCTGCTCGGTTCCAATATGGAGACACAGGAGAGGCTTGCAAAGCACCTTTGTCCAAGGTACTGGAGGCGTTGGTATTCTAACGCAGGGCAGTGGCAAAGGAGGTGTTCGACAGTTTCCTCCTCTTCCTCATCCTGACAACTTCTACAGAAATCGTAGTAGTGGAGACCCATTCTTATTGCATGAGTTCCGAATAGGCAATGCCCAGTGATCGTTGATATTAAATCGCGTAGCTGCATTTTTGGCAGCAGAAATAGCAAAGCCGTTTTTTTCTGATCTAGTATAAGCCAGATTGTCTGTCTGTTTGTCTGTCTGTCTGTGACTTTATCCTATGTCTTCTTTCAACGCTTTTTCTCTTTTCTCTCTCTCTCTCTATTTTCTATCTCTCCCTTTTTCCTCTCCTCTTTTGCAGGTTACACAAAGGGACCAATACTTGGACCCAAGTGAGCTGTATTGGAGCTGCCTGCTTAACCTAACCTAACCTTTATGGAAAGCAATACACATATAGGTAGCCAATGAACCCACAGAGTGTCCACTGGTAAACAGGAGCAGTTAAAAGGCACTTGGGGAGGTCAATTTTTTATTTAAGGTTTTTTTTTGCTATAGTCTGACCATTCTAACTCAATATAGATTGCAGACAGGTCTTAAATTAAAAAAAAAAACTTTTCATTAAAATTAAAAGAAAAATTAAAAAAAAATTAAAAAAATTTTTTTTTAAATATTTACAAAACTTTTTCAAAAATAAATTTTTACAGAAAACTTTTCGAAATTTTTTTTTTTAAATTTTCCAAAAAAATTTCGAATAAAAATTTCCAAAAATTTTCAAAAAAATATTTTTGCAAAAAATTTTTACAAACAATTTTCGAAATATTTATAAAAAATTTTCAATATTTCTTTGAAAATATAAATCATGAGTCTAACATAACATATTTGTAATATATGTTTATACAGTAACATGTATATACATCCTGATGTAACAACATCAAGATACCGACTACAAACTGTAAAAAAACGATTATTTTGAAGCCAGTATAGCTACATGGCTAAACGACCACCGTTGTGGCTGTAGTCAAGCTGCGTTGCCGCAGTCTTCTATTTCTTTAAATCATAAATAATGAGTTTTTTCTCATACGACTTATTTTAATTTATCTAAAGAGTCAAGAATATGGATAATACTGTACATGTCGTGAAGGCTATAGATGATTCGGCATGGCCGAATATAGCATTTTTACTTGTTTTAAATTAAATCAATCTCTTAGCATGGCATTCGGTTGGCAGGTACAAGTGTATGGCGAACTCTAACTGAGTGTATTGTCAGTAGTTCGACTTATATCTCCTTAAACTGCGCTTAAGTTTGAATACGTATTCGTTGTCAACAATGCTGACAATTGTCTCCGTAGTATAGGCGTCCCGACAATAATTAAGACAATTCATTTAAAGTTTTTGATTTTTCCTTTTTGAATTTTTTCTGTACACAAAAATTTTAGTTATTGTGGGCATACGTTTTTGATTTTCACTTATGAATTTTTTTCTGTACACAAAAGTTGAATTATTGTCAGCATAAGTCAAATCGTTGTCTTACTTACTGCTTTCAAAATATTAAAGAGAGTAGTTCAGAGAATTGAAAAATTTTCCATGTATTAGTGAAAAAGTGTGTATGTATTGCTATTGTCTTAACAACACGGCCGGTAACCGGCTACTAGTACCGGCCGTCATCTTAATACTGCGATTACAACTGACAGACTTTTTAGATCTTGTCTAGGAGATGGCTAAATTAAGTCGGGCGTACTCTTAATATAGTTTTACATGCGCATATGGTGGTCTGTGTTGTTAGACAGGACCGTAAGGATCCTAGAGCAACTAAATCTTTAAGCATTAGTGGCAAGGTGGCCTGGGTTAGCCGTTTAAAATGCCGTATGGAAGATTGCGGACACGGTTTGTTTTAAATAAATCATTACACATTAAATAAGTTTGTTTTACCTAATTGTGCTATTTTGATTTTCTCAGCTGTGTTTTTTGATGTTGTTGTTATGATGTTTTGCATTAAGCCACTAGTTTTTCACACTGCCACTATTTCATTCATAACAATTAACTGTAATTTACAATATTATTGTTGTTAAAATCTTTTGACAAATACAAATGCAAAATATAGTAAAAAAAAATTCACCATGACTTCAACGTCATTTGTTATTGTTTTTATGGTCTGTAAGCCCTAATGACTTCATAATTTCAAATGTGTACCCGCTTTGCCCCCCACATTCAGCTGCTAGTTGTCACTTGTAAATAAACAAAATTGTTTTTCTTGCTGCTGTTATTTATGTTTCTATCTACAGTATTTTACACAATAAATATGACGTTGTGCCATATAGTTGTTATTATTGACGTTCACGATCGTATTTTTTTTCTATATGGTCGAGAGGCATTGAAGGTCAGTAACACACCCCCTTTTTAAATGTACAAAACATTCGTAAAAACTAGTAGATATATTGTTTGTATATTTAAGTTCGATAGAGTGTTGGAATGAGAGATATTTGAAAAGTGTTTATATAGAAGTTTTATTTTTATTTGGAACGCAAAAAAACACACCCAAATTGTTTTTGTTTTGAACAGAACATTGAACCATTCTGCCACCATAGAAGAGACTACAAGAAAACGTCATTTCCATAATCACATGATTTTTATTATTGTTTTTGTTTTTATTTTTATTTTTATAAAAAATGTATACCTTGTATAAGTTGAAAACTTTCGTTTTTTATAAAAAGTTTAAATGAAACCTAAAATAATTGAAACATCTGAATATTTTAAGTTGTATGTATGTCATTAAGTCTTATTAACCCTCCACAAGATTATTAGGTCTTAGGATTTTGCTTAATATCGTAAAGTGGAGCCGGTCTTAAGATAAATATACATATATCTATACATATGATAAAATAGTATCTCATATCCGTCTGCCTGTCTGTTTGCTTTTCATTGACGTTCGCATCACGTAAAAACTACTTGGAGGATTTTAACAAAATTTTGTGAGGATATACCTAAGTATCCTCGTCCCAATATACGATACTTTTTTTCCGCAAAGATATCTTAGCAAGTGGAAAAAGAGCAGTGAAAGTACGCAGTTCCGGATATGAATATTTTACTTTTTATAAAGTAAAAAAATACATAAACTGGTTCGTAGCATATCTTAAGGCGGAACTAAAAACGCCGGTATTACCACATAGCACTAAATCGCCGGCGAAGTAAAATAATTATTAATTGGCTATGCTAGCTTCAAACTAATTCGACTAAAGAACACCAGAAGCGCTTGCGAAGCTTTACTATCGCACTAACCATCTGTCTGTCTTATCTACTACTATCCCTTCCTAAAGGAAGTAACACAGTTAATATAAGCATTAATTGGCTGAGTGTTACTTCTCTTAAAAAAAAAAAAAATAAAAACGTAAGGGTCTTTGGTGTGGATTGCTTTTAAAGCAAAATCGAACAAAATATTGAAGGACGCTGACGAAGTGGCGGGCACAGCTAGTAATAAAAATATAATAGTTTTAATATTGTATTTTTTTCACACCAATTATAAGACTCTTACTTTTATAGTGCTTATAGTGTTATGGTTTATGTATTTACTTTATATGTATAAAGGTGCCCATCTCTGGATAAAATTCTAAAATTTATAAAAAATTCTAAAAAATATTGCAAAGCTCTGTAAGAGGTGTTTAAAACATTTTAATAACATTGTAATTCCACAAAGTAAAAATACAAATCAAATACAAATATTTTTCAATTGGCTATTTGGCAGTAAGTAATTAATATTTTATCATTATTTGAAGTCAGCGCCATCTATTGCACAACCGTGTTTAAAATATCCCGCTTTCATTTCCGTGTCCGTTAGAATTTTGATCGGAGAACTAACGGCATTTGCAAAATATTATTCTCAATATTTTACTCTTAATATTTTAGTACTAATTCGCCGGAAGCAAATAATTAGAATATTTCTTACGCTGTATAAGCAAGCTGTAATTGAACTCATTCCAACACACCTAGCAGACTAGAAATACAAGTTTATGTTGTTTATTATGAGCAAGACCACAACTACTTCTTGAAATGTTTTTAAAAGAAATTGACGTATTAAGCCTTCTCGTGATCAAATAATTAATCAATGTGTCCCATATATTATACCGACTATTCCTTCCTCATTTTTAATGAAATAAAAGCAGATAACGATTTTTTTCTTTTTTTTTTTTTTGTAAAAAGTGCAATGGTCTTCTGTTCACAGTTCAAATTTTTTTCAGAAAATATTTTTCCATAATTTACGCAAATTAAAATATATTTTCTTTCGAAAAGAATAAATAATAAAAAATAAATTTATTTATTTTAATTACTGAATTATTTAAATCAAGTTTTTATAATATAAATCTTTCACATCTTATTCTTGACTGATAATTTTGTAACTGGTTTTTGCATATAAAAAATATCATGATATTTATATTTTGACAAATTTCTTCATGATAAGACTCAGCCTGATGTTAGTAGTAAAGAAGTGTTCTCTTAAAATCAGGATGAACTACAGAAAATGTTTAAAGGTCAATTAGAGATAACTCTGAATTATCTGATCTTAATTAGTTATTTCTTATTTAGCATTTTCAAAGGGTCTTAGAAAGACGAATAACAAAGATTTGTAAATATTTATGTAAATGATTTTACGTGGGCAAATTTGTGATAATATTATGAAAAACATTGAAATTTTTCATTTTATTTACGGTCTTTCAGATTACCGTTTTATTTCTTTTCATGCAATTTTTTAAATTTATTTTAAAAGCGCATTTCACAGCGTGCTAGGCTATTTAGATGTTGATTATAAAAATCGATTCCAAATTAATGTATCCATAATTTTTATTCGTATTGAACATCGTACTTTATCAGCAAAATACTTTTAATTTTATGAATTATGTGAGCAGATATTTTTTACCGCCAAAATACTAAAGGGAGCATAATATTTGACTTTATTTATTAATCAAAAGAGAAAAAAAAAACATTTTTGCAAAAATTTCAAGGTTATACACAATTTATTACATATTAATCACTGTGATGAATATAAATGTCGACCATAATTTCAAAATATTTTTTTGTGTATAAATTTATTGTTCATTCAACATATAAATCTGTAAAATGTTTGCATAATAAGATTTTTGTTACAGTAAATATAAAATATAAATATATATTCTCATGCTAATATTTTTAATAAATTTTTTTTCACACTTGAAATGATCTGCTTCAGTTACTTGTGTTTAAATTTAGCAAAAACACTCAAAAGATAAATAAAACATCTTTTATTGTATAATTATACATAAAGAATGATTTAATTTGAGTGGTGACCATCTATCTTGCTAAATCTAACAAACGATCTTAAATCAGCGCGACAAGCATTGTTATTGTCAAAACCTCTCAAATTCTGCAGAGTCCAATGCGAATATTACAACAAAACAAAAACTTGTTAGCACATCTATACATCTATCTAATAAAATAGTAACTCACTTCCGTCTGTCTGCTTTTCATTGACGTTCGCATCACGTAAAAACTACTGGATGGATTTTGTGAGGAGGTACCTAAGTATCCTAGTCCCAATATAAGATACTTTTTTCCGGAAAAAGTGGTGAAAAAGTAGTGCAATTAAGCAGTTAAACTAATCGGATATGAATACTTTACTACTAAAACGCCGGCATTACCACATAGCACTAAATCGCCGGCGAAGTAAAATAATTATAAATTGGATATGCTAGCTTCAAAATAATTCGCCTAAAGAACACCAAAATCGCTTGCCAAGCTTATCTATCCCTTTCTAAAGGAAGTAACACAGTTAATGTAGGCATTAATTGGCTGAGTGTTACTTCTCTTAAAAAAAAAACTAAAATCGTAAGGGTCTTTGGTGTGGATTGCTTTCAAAGCAAAATTGAACAAAATATTGAAGGACGCTGACGAAGAAGTAGGGCCCAATGACATTTTCAGATGTGATCCCACACCATACTGTACACCTGATGGGGTGCAATTGGCGTTGATGAATGGCTCTTGGATTTTCAGAACCCCAGAACCTACAGTTCTGCTTATTAACAAAGCCATTCAAATGAAAATGAGCTTCATCACTCATAATGAAATTTTCAATAATGTCGGCGATATGCTCTTTGCGTTAAAATAATTGATCTCTGGTTTAAATAATACAATTCCAAGTGTTGTCTATATAATCTGAAAGAAAAAATAAAAAAAAGTTAATAAACAAAAAAGTTATTAAACTTTTACACCCCTTGGTTTCTTTTGGCCCACCCTGTATATATTCGGTATTTACTTTTATGATTTTCAACTTCATTATTACAAATGTAATATAAAGGTATGGATTTTTTTTTCTTTTGTTAAATTTTTATCGAAAATATTTTTTAAAAATTTTATCGAAAATTTTTTTGTAAAAATTTTATTGAAAATTTTTTGTAAAAATTTTATTGAAAATTTTTTGCAAAAATTTTATTGTAAATTTTTTGCAAAAATTTTATGGAAATTCGTTTATAAAAAGTTTATCAAAAACTTTTTGTAAAAATTGTATCGAAATTTTTTTGTAAAATTTTATCGAAATTTTTTTGTAAAATTTTATCGAAAATTTTTTTTAAATCTTATCCAAAATTTTTTGTAAAATTATATAGAAAATTTTTTATTTTAAATTTTATAAAAAATTTTTTTGTAAAAATTTTATTGAAATTTTAAAAATTTTATCGAATTTTTTTTTAAATTTTATTGAATTTTTTGTAAAAAATTTATCGAAACATTTTTGTAAAAATTTTATCAAAAATTTTTTGTGAATATTGTTTGTAAAATTTTATAGTAAATTTTTTGTAAAAATTTTATCCCAATTTTTTTTGTAATAATTTTATCGATGTTTTATAAATTTTATTAAAATTGCTTAGTAAGAATTTTATCGAAATTTTTTTGTAAAGATTTTATCGATATTTTTTTATCGAAAATTTTTTATAAAAATTTTATTGAAAACGTTTGTTTAATTTTATATAAATTTTTTGGTAAAAAATTTATAGACATCGCTTAATCAACTTCTATATGTAAAATATCTAGAATATACATATATGTATACTTTATGGTGTTGGAAATAAATATTGTGGAAATTACACACGGAATGGCAAACTTATATATCCACCTTTGGTGAAGGGTATAAAATCAGCTGCGCAATCAATCCTACCTCGTAAAATCAATTCGCCTTGGCGGCGTCAACGCGTTGCTATTGTAAAATGCAATGTTGACAGAGCATTAGTAGGGAAGAAAGTTGGCTGTGAAGAAAATGTCATGGTGTTTTTTTTGGTGGTTGAAAAGTAATAACATTTTATTTTCTTTTAGGGCTATCGTCTATCGTCTTTATGTTCAAATTGGTAATGGTAAAGCTGGTACTTCTGTATTATTTTTGGTACATTTTTAACCTGAAAAGCTCAATGATAAACCACTGACCCATTTGGTACAATTTAAAATTTATCCTAGTTTTATATTCGCGAACTGTCGTTATGCTGTCTGAAATGTTCCGATTTTGAAAAAAGAAAAAAACTCATATTTCAAACCTTAATTTAGAGTTTAGTTGTAAGAAAAGTAAAAAAAAACAATGCCTCCTTACTTCTTATTCCTCTCTCGACAATAAAGAAAGCTTCTATAATACAAACCTTGGATTATTTATTACTCATTTATTTTACTTATGATGAAGATATAAAAAAATCGGTGCAGCCGTTCTTCAGTGATGCGATTTGATTACATTTGATTTTATTTATAAAGATTTTGTCAACCATTTTCCTAAATTGAGTAGATGCTCTTGTAAGTGACCACGCGATAGAGGCAACTTGAATCCGATATTCGATTAATACAAGTTTTTTATTAGACTCTCTTCCGGTTCTTAGGCCAGTAAATTACACAACATATTACAAGCGCTTTCACATTTGCTAGGTATTCAGTACGAATGGGGTAGGTTGGTGAAAACAAAACACATTAGCTTTTCTCTATAAAATAGTTCTTCTAATTACACATTGAAACAAATTCAAGTTAGCAAAAGTTAGGTCGATTCTGAGAGTGAGGGGTAAAATGGAGACTAAATTAGATTTTTCGATTTTTTTTCGAAGGTCGATTAAAAAAAAAAAAAAATTCGAACTAACATAAACAAACGCCGCGATACGGGTCTTCTAATTTAGCCTCTATTTTCACCCTCACTCTCAGAATCGAGCTAACTTTTGCTAACTTGAATTTATTCCACAGAGTTACAATAAAGTAAAATTGTAAATAACTAAGGCTTTTTAAATAATAATAAAATGCAGACAATGAAATTTATAATCAAGCTTAAGTTCGTTTTTATTCTCTCTAAGAAAGAATTAATTAAATTAAAAAATTAGGTGATAATATTAAAGAAAAATTGGGAAAATTTTAATTTTAGACACCAGCAGGAGCGGAATGTACATTTTCTAGACAGCCACGTCCGTCACGTTCTTAGAGAGAATAAAAACGAACTTAAGCTTGATTATAAATTTCATTGTATGTAATACATAAACAGTTCGACTAATAATAATTAAAATTTTCAAAATAATAAAATGTTTTATTAAGACAGCACTATGTTTATGACGAATTTTTTGTATGTTTTTTCTGTTTTTAATTTTTTATGTTGGCGGGAATTGTGTTTGAAATAAGTTGTTTGTTTTTACAATATGTCAAACCTGCACTTTCTCGTGGAAATAAGATATTTTTGCGGAAAAAAAGTATCCTATATTGGGATCAAGATACCTAGGTACCTCCTCACAAAATTTTGTTAAAATCCATCCAGTAGTTTTTACGTGATGCGAACGCAAAAGAAAAACAGACTTACAGACAGACAGACGGACGGAAATGAGTTTCTATTTTATTATATGTATAAATATGTATGTAAAGGGTGTTTTTTATAGAGGTATAGAACTTTAAGTTGCAATAAAACAACGATGGATTATTCGATTGACATGAATTTTATTTATCCGAAAGATAATCTTGTGGCATTACATTTTTAATATGATTTCTGGCAAATGACCGCCACAGCTGGCGCGGATGTAGTCCAATCTGGACGTCCAATTTTCGATGACTTTTTCCAACATTTGTGGCCGTATATCGGCAATAACACGGCGAATGTTGTCTTCCAAATGGTCAAGCGTTTGTGGCTTATCCGCATAGACCAATGACTTTACATAGCCCCACAGAAAGTACTATAGCGGTGTTAAAGCACAAGATCTTGGAGGCCAATTCACAGGTTCAAAACGTGAAATTAGGCGGTCACCAAACGTGTCTTTCAATAAATCTATTGTGGCACGAGGTGTGTGATATGTTGCGCCGTCTTGTTGAAACCACATCTCCTGGACATCATGGTTATTCAATTCAGGAATGAAAAAGTTAGTAATCATGGCTCTATACCGATCACCATTGACTGTAAAGTTCTGGCCACCATCGTTTTTCAAAAAGTACGGACCAATGATTCCACCAGCCAGTTTTTCTGGATGTAACGGTGTTTCGACATACACTTGAGGATTACTTTCACTCCAAATGCGGCAGTTTTGTTTGTTGACGTGGCCATTCAACCAGAAGTGCGCTTCATCGCTAAATAAAATTCGAAAATCGGGAACAAGGGTAATCTGGTTTTGGGGTCAAATTGCACTATTTGCAAGCGTTGTTCAGGCGTGAGTCTTTTCATGATAAATTGCCAAACCAAACTGAGAATAAATCACTTGACAGCTGTTAAATCCGTCGCCATCTTGAAAAGTAATGCAAACTTAAATTTCTATACCTCTATAAAAAAACACCCTTTATAATAAAAAACGATGTGAAAACCAGAATACCAAATTTTAGATTTATGTGAAATCTTGATTTCATGTACTTTCAAAACGCTTCGGAAGCCAGAACACATCCGTACATATTTATGTATGTATTAATATGTAAATATTCATAATCTTATTTGATGATAAACAAACATCACAAAAACGGCTAAAAAATAAATTTAAGGGTTTTTAAAACTTAATAACAATGAAAAATTCAGGCAACAGAAATTATGTATGTTAGCACATACATACATATTTTCTGTTGCCTGAATTTTTCAGTAACGTAATTATGTTACACATAATTTTTTGAAAACACGTGATTTTAAATTGGTTAATTAATTAATTAATATTTTTTTATATTGAATATTTAATTAAATTAGTCGAAATTTTTATTAACATATATAAGTATGTATATATAAGTTAATAAATTGTTAAAGTAAGGGAGTTTCTCAAACAATTTAATAGCGTTTAGGTCTTTTGATTCTTTTCTGTTGAATAGTTTATTTTGCACGGCAGATTCATATTTGGCTGCGTAAAAAAACCCTATGAAAAATCGCCCACATTTCATATTTATTTTATTGAATAAAAAACTGAGAAAGCATACAATCATACAATAATAATATATTTAACTTGGAAGAAAAACAGATCCTTACCAGCGCACATAAGGGTATTTTGCCAATCTAGCCGGAGATTTTTTAGTTTATATTGGGTCTGAAAGCTTACTGAGTGCCCCTAGATAAATGGCATAAAAATTTCTTGTAGGCTGTTAAAGCTATAAAATAAGAAAAATCGGACCAAGGAGAAAAAAGTTCCCCTTAGAAAAACTAATACTACCTCTGAAAATTTTCATTTTTTTAAGATTTCCCATGCTTTTGTTTAGCAAATGCAACTTTTATAGCCATCGAATGTTGCTAAACTTGGACCCTGAAGATTCTAAAATGCCATTTTCGCCTCGCACCGCCCCCTTTTGTGGTTGGTGACATAAAATATTATTTGCAAAAAAAAAGAAAATAATTAAAAGAAATGGATTACATATGTCTTAATACCATAAAAATAAAATGTTTAAGTTTTTATAGCAGGTACAGCTCCGAAACGTCCATGTGAACTTTTAAAAAATATTTTTTTTGTTACTTTCCCAAAATATTTATTTTTAAGCTTTTATGTCGAAGAGAAGAATATTAATAAAATTAATTTTTGTAATTTATTACTCTATTTACTTTATGTGAGAATAATTGATTTATTTATAACCAGCTGTGCCCGCCACTTCGTCAGCGCCCTTATTTTGCTTTGAAAGTAATCCACTTTAAGATTCTTAATTTTATAGTGCTGCAGATACTGGTTATGTAATTATTTTATGTAAAGGTACCCATACCTGGGTAATTACTCAGACACATAGGCTTTATATAAAAATCTAAAAAAAATTACAAAATTATTGCAGAGTACTTTATTAATTTACACGCTGTCAAAAAAAATAAAAGTTGCTGCCAAGTTAGCAGTTCCATTGAATCGCTAAATTGCGTACTTTCACTAATTGTTCTCCTTCTTTCTTGGTAATAAGATATTTATGGGGGGGTTGAATCCTATATTTGAAACACGATAGTAAGGTAGCTCTCCATAAAATTTTGTTATAATTCACCCAGTAGTTTTTACGTGATGATAATTATTTTACTTCGCCGGCGATTTAGTGCTAGGTGGTAATACCGGCGAAGGCGTTTTTAGTTCCGCCTTAAACTATGCTGCATATCAGTTTATGTATTTTTTACTTTATAAAAAATAATGTAAGCATATCCGGTTAGTTCAACTGCGTACTTTCACTGCTTTTGCTCCACTTTCTCTTGGAAATAAGTATTGTATATTGGGATCAGGATACTTAGGTGTCTCCTCACAAAATTTTGTTAAAATCCATCCAGTAGTTTTTACGTGATGCGAACGTAAAAGAAAAGCAGACAGACGGAAATGAGTTACTATTTTTTTTATATGTATATCTATATATAATATCTATATATAATATATCTATATCTATATATAATATTATACATATGTATGTATGTACAAGTAGATAATAAATAATTTACATTAGTAACAATTAATTTTATGTAAAATAATAAAAAAAATTAGTTTATTTAAAAAAAATTAGAATCCAAAAACATTAGAATCCAAAAACATTTTATGACCGACAATAAGTTTCTTACTCGTATCTACCTATAAAAGATGAGCAAAAACAGAAAACAGGTGAAATTTGGAAAAAAAATCGCAAAAAAAGTGCGCAATAACGCGCAACGTTTTTTCTACAGTATAAAAGGAGAGATTGTAAATTTTATAGCGATATACATATAATATTTTTAGTATCGCGATAGCTTTATTTATTAAATATTATGCTAATTACCCATAACATTTTATTAAATGCAATTTATTTGTTGGGGGAAAACAATAACAGTTTGTTTGCACCCAACTTCACTACCTAACGCTCTGGCAAAATTGAATTTTCCAATCACCAAGCGTTGACGCCGCTATTTAGGTTTGCTTCATACATTTTGTACGTATATGAGAATTTTTGACAGTTATTTTACGCCTTACGCGCTTGTTTAGGTTTAGCTGTAAGAAGCGCTATTTTGTTGTCCGCTTAATGTGAATTTAAGGACCGATTAAATGATTGATGTTTGGTTTGGTTATTTCGGAAAATATTCCATCACGTTTGAGTCTTTTCAAATTGAAAAACCATTAAAAAAACGCCCGCGAGGTGAACAACAGTCATCGATTACAATGGTTTGGAGTTTTTAAAATTAGTAAGAAAAATACACTAATTTTTTCGATAGTTTTTTAAATGGAAATTTCCTCTATTTAATCTAATATTTTGCTTTATTTCTTTAAAAATTTAAAATCATTTATTTGTTTAAGTCAGGGATGGTGAGCAAAATTTTAAAATTGTCAAGCTGTTCCATTGATTGTTTACTCTTTGGATTTAAGACGTAATAAACAGGTTTTGTTTTTAAATTTTTATCATACCTACCTATTGAATTAAAAAAGAGATAACGTTGTTCGTTATAAAATTTAAAACCAAAAGTTTTATAAAACTGAAAAGCTAAATATTTGCAAAGAATTTAGAGTTCATTTAAATAAAAAAAAAACATTTTCTTTAAAAGTAATCATTAATTTTAACAAAAAAATTGTTTATCTCTAAAGATTGATTATATGACTAAATCCATATTTTTTTACAATTTTATCAATATCACTAAGATAAAGCAGCATAATAAGCCCCGCAACTTGCCGAGTATTTTTTGTATACATTATTATGCACTTACTGTTGGGGCTTAACAAAATATTAATACTACAAAAAGTTGTCTGGTTTTTGTTATCACAACATCTAACCTAGTCCAGTAATGTCAGACATCGACCTTTAGGCTGATCTGTCTTCATTAACTCAGGACCAAAACTAGTAACTGCGTAGGTGATAAATTAGCATAGACGGGCACACTTTTCTGTATATTTCTACTCTTTGTCTGTAAGTAGGGAATATAGATTACACAGTGCAACACGGAAAAAAATAACCATATACGGACACCACTACGTGATAAAAGACCAAAAAAAAAAAGACCCCTGTCTCCCAGTTTTGCCCAAAGTCCTCCAGGTTTTTTTTATGGGCCCTCAAAGGAAAATTGAAAAACTTTTGTGGCTACCTAAGCGCTACCTAAACGGTGTTAAGAATCATTCTTAGGAAGTTCATATGTTCTAGAAAGTTGTTTATTGAGATCTTATGTTCATTTTTGTAGTTGATTGTTTCCTTGAATTTTGAACGGTTTGCTACCTATGGACCTGAACAGGGGAAAAAAAGTAAAAAAAAATTGAATTTTTTAAAGTTTTTTGCGATTTTGACCTTGAAGTTTTTGGTCTTTTATGACGTAGTGATGTCCGTATATGGTTATTTTGCCATGACTTAAAAAATTACACAGTGTGTTACCATTTAGTTTCTGTTGCAAGTAATGTAGACATAGCCAGCAAACAATTATTGCAGAAGTTATCTGTTTTGTATTTATCTTGCTTTACAAGGCCTAAGGGTGTTTTATTTATTGCCCAGCTAAAAGGCTTTTTAGACGGTCGACGTTAGGACTGAATAATTTTAATCTCTTTAATAGCTAGAAGTTCTTGACTTGTCTGCAGAAAACACCCAGAGTATTTCGTGGGAATTAAACCCGCAATTTCCAGATGGATAGACTTGCGCACTTCCAATCACTCAATCGAGGCCCTCAAATCATAATTAACGATGTATATACGCTTATCTTCTTACATTTACTCTAAATATCATTTTCTACGCCCTTTTACTTTTACTTTGTTTCTTAATTGTACGAATCTCTAATCTTTGATCCTCATTTGGCTTTCACACGTCCTTGTGTGAATCCACTTTCATACTGCTAGCCAACCTGTAAACCTTTCCAAAATGAAGTATTGTAATTATTCTTTCGGAAATTGTGACATTAATAGTCAGATGATAATTCTTAACTTGTTGATTATTTATTTATGGTTCTATATTGAAGTCGTATAAGTGCATTTTTTCACACATTGAAATATTTAAGGGTTTGCGTTTGAATCAATTTAAAAATATTGGTCAACTTTAGTCAATTCGAGTGATGTTTTTTACACTATACACCTTTTAAATTTTATTATGAACTAATAATAACTAAAATTATTTGGAAAAATACATTTTTTTTGTAGCTCCACATGGACTTATACCACTTTCAAAAATAACATATTACAAGAAATAAAAACAGGAGCAAATTTAAGTCCATATTTTTATAGACAGAAAGCTTTATGCTAAAAGCTAAAATGAATTTTTATGTAAAAATAATAGTTAAAAAAATTCTTAACCGCCGCTGTTCGGCTTGTTCCTTTGCTTGATATTCAATTTTATTTGAAGTGTGACAATGTGAAAACGAAATGTTATGTTACGTTAGGTTTTTTAACTATTCTTATTTGATTTTGAAAAATTAATTACTATTAGCTGAACTGTTTATGTGTTACATACAATGAAATTTTATAATCAAGCTTAAGTGTCTGCAGCAGCGTACATTAAAGTAGCAATAAAATATCTGTGGCAATAAAGAAAAAGTACTTAAGTCTGATTTTTAAGTTTTGTAGGAGAGCAATTTTAAACTTTAAAATAAATTTTTTTAAAACATAATTTATCTTTAAAGCTTACCTATGGGAGTCAAACGTATGATTTTGAAAAATATCTTATATCTACCAAAAGTACGCAGGCGTTGCAATTAATAAGTTGTAAAAGGGGTTTCTATGATTTTGAAAAATACCTTGTAGTTTCTTAAGCTTTTTTCCGAATACGATTCGGCACTGAAAAAAGATAAGCAGAAAGTTTTTTTGCTATAACTTCCTGAAAAATAGTACAAAGTAATTGAAACTTTGCACATGGGTACTTTGAAGTACGGAGATTTCAAAGGTGCCAGTAACTTAATTTTTGCTTAAGTCGACTTAAGCACTTATTCCTTATTGCCACAGATATAATAATTACAATAAGAAATTTGTTTTAATTATTAGGAATGGACTTATTCCACGTTTTTTAATAAATATATTCAAAAGTTCTTAATACTGTAATTATCTTAAAGAAAATAAGGTTGACTGTGATCGTTAGAATTTAATAAACTAATGGCGTTTTCTTTTCTGAAAAAATATTTTGCCTTAATAATAGGTAATACTTTTTATGGATCACCCCGCCCTTGACAAGTGTGACCTTTTTTATGATTTCAAAAGAACACAAAAGCAAACTGATTTTATATATTAAATTTATGCCTATTTGACGTATAAAATAAATATTTATTCACATACAAATTTTAATTCCAAATAAAATTCTTGTCTTCAATAAAAAAAAATATTTATAAAAAGGGCAATATCTCACCCTGAATAAAAGTTGAGTGTAAAAAATGTAGCATATTTACTTGGTTTTGGTGCGACATATTTAAAAAAGAACATGATGTTTATTCAACTCTGAGATTTTTTGTAGAAAAGAACACGAACATTTAATACGTGTAAAATATATGCAACATTTTTGTGAGAAAAGAAAACGCCATAACGCCCATTATTATAACTTGCCTTTAAAGTACGTTTTAGTTAAATTTCGCTTTTGCTCAAGCGAGCGATAAAGTGAACAATAACTTTTTTTCGTTATTACAACTTCATTGTAAAATAAAATTAATATTTTTGAAAATATGGTAGTACAAGAAGAAACACCGACTACTTTTGACAAAATAAAATAAACGTAGTGGCAACATCATACCTTTAATTTATTAGTTTACTTTCAACAAACCACAAATTAGTTATCGGTGCAACAAGCAAACGAAAATATTTTATATACAACATACGAGATCTGTTTCCCATTTTTATTTTTCAATGCCAAATTAAATTAACATGAATTTATATTTCTTCATAGATTAGAAAATACGGCAACTTTATAGATGACAAAACATGGCAACTTCAAACTCTTATATCTGATGTTAAAAGTTAAAGGCAAGATGTTCTTTCCTTTAGGCCCATTATTATAACTTGCCTTTAGCTAAAGCTAGAATTTTGTTGGAGCGATAAATAGTTTTTCGTTATTAAAAGAAAGCTAAAAACCACTTTTAACTATCACGTACTACAAGGACAAGTTATAGCAATGAGCATTATCCTCAATATTATAACGAAAAACTACTTATCGCTCCAACAAAATCCTAACTTTAGCTAAAGGCAAGTTATAATAATGGGCCTTAGTTTATTAGTCACTTCTAGCTTTAAGTATACGAAAAACTACTTATCTCCCTGATAAAATCCTAACTTCAGCTAATGGCAAGTTATAATAATGGGCCTAAGGCTCATTATTATAACTTGTCAATAGCTAAAGTTAGGATTTTGTTGGAACGATAATTAGTTTAATAAAAATTAATAAGTGTTAAGTAAACTACCCCTTGCCACTTTCCGATTATGCTCAAAATTTATACAGCTCTTTATCTCCATATACCAAAGCAACATACTGAATTTCATTTTAATATGTCATATAGTATGACCGTTAGAGCGTTTACAAAATTTGGGGGTAAGGAAACTACCCCTTGCCCCCTCACGATTATCCCTAAAAACTGTACAGCTCTTCATCTCCATATACCAAAGGCACATACTAAATTTCATTTTGATATGTCAAACGGTGTGACCTTTACAAACTTCACAAAAATAATGGCTTACACACCCACCCACAGACATCATTGCGAAAATAGCCAAAATGGATTCAAGAGACCTCAAAACGTATAATTCCGTTGAAATCCCGATATGGATTTATTTAACGATTACTATACTTTAAGTAGTACATATATGTACCTACTACGTATAGTAAAGTAAAAAGAATATGTACTTGTTTCATTCGTTACGCTGCGGAATTTTGTTATTGCAAAAAGTAATCTGCATTTAAAAAGTGCAATAGTAATGATTTTTCCAACCCTGTATTAAAAAATATTCCTAAGTACTTAAGTACATACATATATGTATATGTTGTTTATAATAATTTCTTTTGTTATACGTACATATGTACATATGTGTGTATGTGTTGTTGTTTATAAACACTAAGTATCTGCCTCCACATTTGCCTCCAAGCCAGGTACTCTTTTCTTGTTCTATATAATGTTGTTGTTATTGTTGTTGATAATTTTATGTGATCGTTTTTATGGGATTTCTGTTTCGTTCATAATAAATAAATAAATAACGCAAATCTAAACAATAAAAAAACAGTTTTTTTTAACGAAAATAAAAATTTTTATATATACATGCATATGTATATGCACATACATACATACATACATACATACATACATACATACATACATACATACATACATATGTATGTATGTACGAGTATGTATGTAAATATACTTGTACATATATATGTAGCTGTTTGTTGTGTCATTATATCGTACGATGTTTTTCTACGTTATTTTTTTTATCACGACTCATGATGGTAGTTGTTATTGTTTTTCATTTAAGATCATAAAATTGATTAAATTTGGAGGCTTGTTTTTTGTTTACATACTTCAGTAGTTGTTGTTTTCAATTTTATACAGTGTGACAAATAATCTCTATCTCTATAAGCGTTGTCAACTTTGAAATTTTAAAACGCACCAAACTGGAGAAAAAACGCACCAAGTTTTACAATTTATTTTTTATTTAAAATCTTGTATGAATTAATTTTCCAAAAAAAAGTATAACATTTTTTTTTAAATATAACAATAAAACAGTCTTAAAGTTAAAGGTTAAAAAAAAATTAAATCATAAAACTTAACAAAAATAAAAAAATAAATTAGTCAAGTGCGAGTTAGACTCACACACGTAGGGTTCCGTACTATGTTCAGTATAATTTAAAAATTCCAGTTGTTTATTTCTTTATGTCTTATGGGACACCCTTAAATTTTAAAATTAAAATAATATTCGCGAAAATTGCATCATAATTGGAACATCCTTTAAATTTTAGTATGTAATTGATTTTATAGCGGCCTTGGTAATACACTTTCTAATAAAATATCAGGAGCCCACCTATTCCGTTTAAAAAAATAAGGTAATATTCGTGAAAAACACGTCACTAATGGACACACTTCAATTTTAAGTATTTGTTATAGCGGCCGAAGTAACACATCTACTGTAAACATTTCAAGAGGGTATCTATTACGGTTTATAAAATCATGTCAATGTCGGAACACCCTTTAATTTTATTATTCATTACAGTGGCCATGGCAACTTCCTTTCTATAAATATATTAAGAGTCTACTTATTACGATTAAAAAATAAGTCACTATAAGTGAAAAACATGTCACTGTCGGAACACCCTTTAATTTTTAGTAATTGTCATATCGGCCGTGGCAACACATCTTCTGTACAAAATTTCAAGAGTTACGGTTATATGCATGCAAATCACGTCACTATTGGAACACCCTTTAATAATTAAGTTCAATTTTATATACTTGTTTATAGAAAAAACATAGTTTTAATGTATATTGTAAGTGGTTGCCTCTTACAACTCAAAAAAAGACACAAACGTAAATAACACGTCACTTTTGGAACACCCTACGTTTTAGTATTTTTTGCTATAGTGGCCGCAGTTATACACTTTTGGTAAAATTTTCAAGAGTCTACCTTTTATGATTCAAAACTTAGGCCTTACACATACAAAGCACACCACTAACGGAACACCCTTTAATTTTTAGGGTTATTTTTTCAGATTTGTTTATATAGCTGACTAATTTTAATTTAATGCTTGCACATTTTTAGTGAATTCCCCCTACAGTTCAAGAAATAAGCACATATTCCTGAATAACACCTCTCTATCGGACCAACCTATAAGTTTTAGTATTTGTTGTTATAGCGGCCACCGCTATACACCTTCTGTGAAAATTAAGCGCCTACCTATTACGGTTTAAAACGTAGGTCTTATACATGCAAATCACACTACTATCGGAACAGCCTTTAATTTTTAGGTTTATTTTTTATACTTGTTTATATAGCGAACTAAGTTTTAATTACTGCTTACATATTTTTAGCGTATGCCTCCTACAGCTCAAGAAATAAACACATATTTGTGAATAACACCTCTCTATAGGAACACCCTATAAATTTTAAAATTTGTTGCTACAGCGGTTACAGATATACACCTTCTGTGAAAATTTCAAGATTCTACCTATCATGGTTCAAAACTTAGGCCTTATAAATACAAATATCACCACAATCGGAACACCCTTAATTTTTAGGTTTAGTTTTTAGACTTGTTCATAAAGTGAACTACGTTTTTATTACAGTTTTTAAATTTTTAGTTTATACCTCCTACAGTTCAAGAAATAAACACATTTTCGTGAATAACACCTCTCTATTGGAACACCCTATACGTTTTAGTATTTGTTGCTATAGCGGCAATAGCTATACATCATCTGTGAAAATTTGATCTAAAAGATCAAGTACACACTCCTAATTCGCTTCTCTTAGTAGGGATGTGGAAATGTGTACTCATTTTGTATGACAAATACATAATTTTCTATTTTTAGATTTCTTATTTATAAAACACAAAAGATCATTGAATTGCCTTTATCATTGCTGCTTGAAATTGGGATGCTTAGACTGATTGGCAGTGCAAAGGTTGACGGTTCGAATCCCAAAAAATTGTAATACTTCAATTAAAAATAAATTAAAAGTGGTGCTTAAAATAAAAATAACAGAAGGCGTTGTGCCGCCAAAAGAAGTAGTACATAGGCCTTCTAGAAGGCCCTCATACTCCTTCTTTTTACCACTGGGTATATTTATATACACATACATATGTACATTTATAATACATACTTTAATATAATGAAAACTAAAACCCTATAATTTTTGTTTTGGGGGATTTTTGTTAAAATTGGGATTAATTTAGGGGATTTTTTTTATTTAATTAATTTGGATTTTATTTTTTGAAATTACAGAAAAAAATTTATTTATGTAATCAAGAAAAATTATTTTAGGGGATTTAAAAAAAAACTTGATTTTGGTTTTTTTTTTGCTTTTAGGGGAGAGAGAAAAAAAATCTGGCAGCCGTGAATAACAAACAGTTTTTTACCTCTACTGGAAATTTTAAAATTTTGAGTTAATACACTCTTGTTGATCAAGTGCGATATGTATTTATAAATATATTTTATTTGCAGCCTTCTTATATTTAATAATCCAGTAGTTTTAAGATTGCAGCTTCTCTTTAATTTAATTATTTCAAAAGAAAACATTCATATCAAAAATGTCCTACATAACACATAAAGATACCGCCTACACACACCCTAAAATTTTAAACTTTAAAAGAACAAGTTGCATTTGGATTATTATTCGCAGTTAAGCTTTATGCCTTTTTACACTGATCAGTAACAATTTTGCGAAGATGCTGACATCTTTCTAAAATAACTATACATGGCTAATGCTATGTTTCCACGGAGCCCAATATTGATGATTCGCTCTCGCATTCATAATTCATGCACAGCGATACCAATTTACTGTAGCTCTTTTCACGCTATTTTTAGATCCTTTTGACCGCTTGGTCGATGAGTTTGGTCTTTGAAAAGTTGTCAATTCTGTTCATACTCAATACATGAGTAAATCAACGCGCTTCACCACATAAAATCTTGAGAGCGAAGTTCCTTGTTCTGAGATTCAGTTTGTTGATGATTCAGTTTAAATTTACTTGTGAAGTATAATCAATTTCTGCCTTTGCTAATTTTTATCAAGAGTTTATCTGAACATTTTCTTTTGTTGAATAAAATAAAATTGTCGCAAACAAAAATAGAAATTAGCCTAAGTGCCGTCAAAATAATCGTCTTCATGTAAACGTGTGTATTTTAATTTTGACAGGTTAAAGTCAGTATCCTGCTGTCGTCTATGTATTTAATGCTTAAGTATCTAAAGTATAAGGGCCCCCTCAGATTGCAGACTCCTTATTGGCCAATAGTTTAATCGGGTCGGGCTGCAAGTTTAGTTTGAATGGAATCAGGAAGACCATCAAACTTTTTCATCGGCCGATACTGAGTCGCTGTAGTGTGCGCATACGTATTTCTCTCTATGCTGATCAAGAAGCCTACCAAACTATCGGACGACAAAAAGTCTGCAGTATGCGGGGGCCCTAAAATAAAAAAAAAAAAACAAATCATTAAAATACAATTTAAAGTTCTGTAATAGATATTAATATCAAATTAAAACGAAGAACATGCAAATGGTATTTTTCTCAATCATGATTTAGTGAGCGAAGCAGTACTTGATTTTGTCTTGAAAATCAACATCACAAGATTCACTTCAGTTTGTTTCCTTTTAAGTCTTTCGATTATTTTAGTGTCATCATTTATGCTGAAAAAATATTAAAAAAATATTACCTAAAAAATATGCGACATACGTACAAGTCAATTAACTGAAGGAGTAAGGGGCAAATTTAATTACTATGAAACGTCAAAAAACATCATGTTCCTTTTCGCTTGTGGCCTTGTGAATAATGTTGTGGTGAAACTTAGGCAACTCTACCTGCGCAGCCAGGACTTACTATTATGCTTTTTTGCATTCTGACCAAAAAAATTGGTAAATGGCAAAGGTACGAGACGAAAGTGCTAGCGTGTGATTGCCTTAGCTTCCTCCAAAATTTGCAGCGCGCCCTATACCTTCGTTTGAAAGTGAGACTCCAAATTCAGCTATGTAAAATTAACAAGAGTTTAATGGTGCTCCTTTAGTGAAAAAAACTTGAGTATAATGATTCTCCTCCAGTGAAAAATTGAGATTTAAAAATCGTGCTCCTCCAATGTCTGACTTATTTAATTAAAATGCATAGGTTATACACGATAACCAAAACGATTACACGTGGTTGATTAAAGCAACCACCAATACAGTAATATTCGAGGAAGCCAATCAGCCAGTGTGAGTGAGACGTAAACCACCAGAAGGCCGAGCAACAAGGATGGCCAGATTGACTTTAAGCGATAATTACAATGACGCGCACAAGTGTTCCCCAACCCAGAGCTACTTTACGACGTACTACTATTTTTATTACTCTTTTGTTCATTACCATTGTGTTCTACACCCCCTTTTACCTCAGAGTCATTGACATTATGGAGAAGCACAAATTTTAAATTGTTTTGCTGGGTCTCTCCTTTTTTGTAATTTTAGATCACCGAAATTAAAGAGCACATGATCAGGAAATGTCTCATTCAGTATTTGACGGTGTTTATGCTCCATGTCGTCGACATCAATGTAATTTAATTTTGAAAGAAAGATCTCCTATAAAGATTTCTTCTAAACAAGCTTATTTATCCAATGAGTCCTTTAGCAAAATAATCCGCACTAAAGCACTGCATGAGCACAAGAAACGAAGCTCGTAGGACGCTCATTACAATATTTCTTTGCATTGATGTCTGTTCATTGCACACGAGAAACGATGGGTGGACAATAATAAACACTGAAGACCAACGAGTTAAATGCTTGCAGAGTTTCCATAAGCAAGTTTGAATAAGTATGAGTAATAAAAATTAACTTGGGCAAGTTCAAGCAGTTTTATGTGTTGAGTGAAACACGAGCCTGATTCGAGTGTTCAAAATAAAACACAGCATTTTTTAACATTACTTACGTTCATTTTCTTCATTTCTTAAAAAATACTAAACGCAGTGAGTGTTTTGAACATGAGACGAATAAGCACGGCGCTTACTAGCACAGAAAGTTCGTTTTACTCGGTCAACTCATTGCGCTTATGATACGAACAGAAGAGCTATACAAATAGTATGGAATGAGTAGACATGTGTTCAGTAAGCTAGTTTGTAATCGTGTATGACCATTAGATTCAAATTTCCACATGCATATATACTTTGTGTGGCAAACTTGCAATTCAACATTCATTGCAAATTATATTTAATAAACCCATTTTGTCCGTCTTTCCTTTTCTCCATTTCTGCATCTCTTGTTTCGTTTACTATTCAACAATAATTAATTTTTTATTTTTTGCTTGCACATGAACAAACATTTTATAGAAATTGCATTGATCTCGAGGTTGCCTGATGAAAATCTTAAGCAAACTTTTGATTAACATAGTTATTGTGCTCTCATGATTTTAGGTTTTTGTTTTCATTGTTGTTGTCTAATACATGATACAATACAACAAAGAGAAACCAGTTCAGACACACCTCCTTACCAAGGCTCTCTGATAGTTCAATGACCGACCGACCGCGTTTTGTATTTGTGTGACAGCAATCGATCAACAAAATCATTGTTTGTATGTAGGTTTGAGTGTATATCACCTCTTAAACGCTTAAAAATGGTC
The DNA here is from genome assembly GCA_949628195.1 of Phasia obesa. Lineage (NCBI taxonomy): Eukaryota > Metazoa > Arthropoda > Insecta > Diptera > Tachinidae > Phasia > Phasia obesa. The sequence continues at coordinate 92,414,861 of OX451218.1, forward strand.
GATGTTGAAAGAATAATTGAAAGTTTTTAAAGAAAAATCGAAAAAACTAACTTAATTGGAAGTACATAATTTGTTTTAGTTTGTCGCTACTTATTATTTTGAATTAAACATGGAATAGTTAAACAAATACAAACAGATAATAATTGCTGTCAGACCTACTAAGTGATAAATTGAGCTCAATTAGACTGACTACGTCATAGTCCTATGTGATGTAATTAGGGAACATCTTATTTTGAACAGTTGTAAAATTGTCATACCATTCGGTGAAGACCGTCGTCACTGGCTGTTGATTTGGTACGTTTGGCCGCGTTTAAAATGGTACCATAAAAGAGTACCATTTTAAACGCGGCTTGAAAATGATGTCTTCATATCGAAAGCGCTCGCCAAACGTACCAAAACAACAGCCAGTGACGACGGTCTTCACCGAAAGGTATGACAACATTTTATTTACTGGCGGAACAAATCCAAACAATTTAATACTTGCAAAATTGTTCGACTTCTTTAAATTTTAATTGTGCGAATATCGAATTTTTGTGATATCGTCTGACAGCGTTTTAAACTGGCTTTACATTTTTAGGGTACCATACCCAAAGCGTAAAAATGTACGCCTATTGTTTTCGTTACAATGTCTGTCCGTCCATCCGTCTATCTGACACCGCCTTTTATCTCTGGAACCTTAATAGGTAGACTCTTGAAATTTTCACAGAAGATGTATAACTGTTGCCGCTATAGCAACTGTTATTTTTTATCAAAAAATAAAATTGTTATTTTTTATCAAAAACAAAAAAAAAACTATTATTTTCCAAGCCAAAAATAAAACTTGAAATATAACTTTTAGTAAAAAATTTTTAAGTAAAAAATAAAATTTAATAAATAATTTTTAAATTTAATTTTTTAATAAAAGTCGAAGAAATAAAAATTATGCAGACATACATAGGTAGTAGAACAAATTTCAAACAAATAGACTTACCAACTGACGATAGATGATTGAATGCGACCTTTCTCGTATTACTTATCTGAGTTTGATTTAATAGATGATGTTTACAACTTAACACCAGCCAAAGTAGATTGCTGCGAAGAATGCTGAAGACGGACGAAGCTGTCCAGAAAATTAATTATATGTATAATGCTAGTGTGCAAAATAAAATTTTCCCAATTTTTCTTTAATTAGAAAGAATAAAAAAAAAACGAACGTAAGCTTGACTTCGAATTTCATCATCTGTATGTATATTCATTTATTTTTAACAAGTATAAACAAATATTAATTTATTTCTTATTATATTTACTAAATGTCTATAAATCTCCGCTACATTATCTATATCTGCCTTAAACTAAATTCTTTGTGTGTTTGGTGTATTAATAATTTGTAAAATGTCTAATATTCATATAACGACGTTTATAATTTTCTCTGAATTTAGAACTCAAACATTATCAAAATCGGTATAGTGATTTAATTCAAGAAGATCTTAAAATTAATACAATTAAATTATAATACAATAATTAAAAAATCTGGAGTGACCTACACTCAGCTTTACCATACCCAATGGAAACAGATATTTGTATGGATATGTTTGTTTATCGGAAATCTATAGCTGCTTACACCATTGAACCAATCTTTCTGAAATTTTCACAGACGTGGGCATGGCACCTCCCATATAAAGTAAATATTTATTATCGTGTTGCTTGGTAACAGTAATAGCTATCGCCATGGAATTGCATCAGTAACCTCTATATTAACATACATAGTTTAGCGAAAGATAGACTGGATGGGAATAGTGGGGGTGGTACCTCTAATACAAAGTGAAAAATTATTATCCTATATCTAGAGAACTGCAATAGGAAGCGTCTTGGAATTTCGCCCCAGTAACCATCATATTACCGTACATAGTTTAGCTATACAAAGACTGAATTTGAATAGTGGGCGCGGTACCTCTCATACAAAGTGACAAATTATTATCGTGTTCTTGGCGAACTAAATTAGATAGCGTCGGGAAACTTTGCATGAGTAACCCCTGTGCTAATGCCCATGAATTGGGATAATGGGCGTGGTACCTCCTATACAAATGAAAAATTATTATCGTGCACATAGAGAACTATAATAGGTGTTGTCTTCAAAATAGGTACAAGTAACCCCCATACCCATGCGTATACTCTAGAAAAACCTAGGCTGAATTTGGACAGTAAGAGTGGTACCCCCCATACAACCTAAAAAATTATTATCCTGAACTGCAATAGGTTGCGTCTTGGAATTTTGTAGCCGTAGAGAAACAGAGACAGACTGAATTTAAATGGTGGGCGTGGCATCTCCTGTACAAAGTGAACAATTATCGTGTAGTTGGAGAACTTTACTAGGTAGTCTTGAAATTTTGCACAAGTAGCCCTCAGGGTAACGTGCATAGTCCAGCAAAATACAGACTGGATAAGAATAGTGGGAGGGGTACCTCCCATAAATAGTAAAAAATTGTTATCGTGTTAATAAGTAGTGTTAAGCAAAAAACAGGTTGGATGGGAACAGTAGGCGTCGTACCTTGCATATAAACTAAAACATTTTTGACGTGAGAATATACTAATTCAAGCATTCCTTTTTACCCTATCTAGCTAATGTGCTTTCAGACACTGGGCGCGTTTCCTACGATCTTTTTTTATCCTTTTTATATCATCACTTCGTCGTGGTCATTACCGGTTTGTTTTTTATCTATCAAAAGTTTGACTTTTGTTAAGACATGTTGATAGCTAATGAAGACGGGGAGTTATGTTGTTCTATTCGTAGAATAACACGAGTAGAGTTGCCGGATCTTATACGACAGATTACTTACAAACAATCTCTATCATATTTTCTTCAACCACAATTATCTGAAATTCAAAAAGTTAAAAGTCACTACACTCAACGTATAAAATTCTGTGTTTATATTCACGGGAATGACGCTTATTCGCTTAAATATTTGAATACTTAAAAAAAATGACATTTTATTCAATACCATTAACAAATACCATAAACCTTTTTTTTCTTAACAAAGAACATTTAGCTGCAGATAATAATAAATGACAAGCTTCCATTTTTTTATTTTATAAATATTGAAATTGTTTTTGACGTCTAATTGAATTCTTTTAATAATACATGTAAATGTTTGACGTTTAATTTCTAAAAGGTGGTCGCTGGTTCAAACTTTTGTTTTTGCCATTGATAAGAAAAGTTATTTTAAGAAGTAATGAACTAAGATAATTATGAAAGGGTCGAAACGATAGAGCTAAGCCGACTTTATTATTATTAAAATACTTTTATTAAAATACTTTTTATATAATACTTTTCGATGTTAGTTTTTGATAAAGAAAAGTTTTAAGTTTTTTTTAGTAAAAGATTCCTAATAGAAAATTTAAAGCTTAAAATTTTTAGCATTTTCTTGATATTAGAATTAACATTACTAGACCATTTGCCGCCACCCACCCCATTGTGTCTTAAAAAAATACAGAAATATTGATTTTTTTTTATATTTTAAATTTTTTTTATCAAATTTTTTTAATAACCTTGAATTCATGAGTGCACAAAAGCGATTGCATTCTAAAATTAACTTCATTATTTTTCATTTTTCATAGGGTTATTATTTGACTTTTTCGAAACACTGGTATTTAAACAATTTTTTATTAACAGTTCATATAAAATTAAAACAAGGCGTCTTAGACGCGATTTAGACGGTGATTTTTGTTCAGTATAGAGAAACAGGTATGGTTACAAAACACATATCGTATCTTTTTCTCTACACTGAACAAAAAAGACATCTATTTAAATAATCCTTTAAATACATTTCGTCTTACTTTTGATAAATTTTGATTAAAAACATAAATTTGTCATGCGACATGCGCATATTTTCCCGTTAGATAACGTTTTTCGGTCTACGTAAGGTTGCCAAGTCTGTAATCAACGAATTGCTACAAAAATTGACAACCCTGCAAATCAATTCTCATAATCAGAATTATTAGGCAATAGGAATACAGTTTTGTGTCGTCATTAGGCTGACATGCCCAGAAATTTACAATTTTATTTTCGGGATGGCGTGAGCTTGTCTTCTATCATCCTTGGGTATTAGTATTCCACTTAATGTTCACCACTGATTGAAACCTTAACCATAATAATTTCTGAAAATATTTGGACTAATGACTTAACAGAGCAGAAAAAAGGTGACCAACCGAGAACTGTTTAGCCAGTTGTACATACAGTCACCACATACGCGAATAATTTAAATCACGCTTGCTCACGCATGAGCATGAGCGAACATTTTTTTGTAAAAAATGTATCTAAAATTTTTTGTAAAATTTTATCTAAAATTTTTTGAGTATAAAATATTTATTTTCAAAAAATATAATAATCGAAATTGATTACTATGCTCAACTCAACTCAACTAGCTCAACTAGCTCATCAGTGGATTTTTCCCAATTTTTCTGAATAAAAACTCAGATTCTTATGCTTAAAACTTAATAGACTAAATGAGAAGTTCAATCAGTCTAGAAAGAAAGCCAAATCTAAATTTCTAAACAAAATAAAAACCATAGTAACCATTTCGATTTCAAAAAGTTTCTTTTATTCTTCTTTCATAAATTTTATAAAAAATTCTTTGTAAAAATTGTATTAAATATTTTTTGTAAAATTTTTATCGAAAATTTTTTGTAAAAAATTTATCGAAATTTTTTGTAAAAATGTTATTGAAATTTTTTGTAAAAATTTTTCTGTTTTTAAAAAAAAATTTACGAAAATATTTTGTTAAAATTTTATCGAAAATTTATATTATATATATAATAATATTTTATTTTATCGAAATGTGTTTGTAAAAATTTACATTTTGTAAAAACAAACATTTATAGAAAATGTTTTGTAAAAATTTTAGCGACCATTTTTTTGTAAAAATTTTATCTAAATTTGATTTAAAATTTTTTTGTAAAAATTTTATTTAAAATTTGTTTGTAAAAATGTTATTTAAAATTTTTTGTAAAAATTGTATCTAAATTTTTTTTTATCAAAAATTTTTTGTAAAAATTTTATTGAAAATTTTTTGTAAAAATTTTATCGAAAATTTTTTGTAAAAATTTTATCGAAAATTTATTGCAAAAATTTTATCGAAAATTTATTGTAAAATTTTTATCGAAAATTTATTGTAAAAATTTTATCGAAAATTTTTTGTAAAAATTTTATCGAAAATTTTTTGTAAAAATTTTATCGAAAATTTTTTGTAAAAATCTTATCGAAAATTTTTTTTTTAAAATTTTATCGAAAATTTATTGTAAAAATTTTATCGAAAATTTATTGTAAAAATTTTATCGAAAATTTTTTGTAAAATTTAATCGAATGTGTTTTGTAAAAATTTTATCGAAAATTTTTTGTAAAAATTTTATAGCAAATTTTTTGTAACAATTTTATCGAAATGTTTTTGTAAAAATTTTATCGAAATGTTTTTGTAAAAACAAACATTTATAGAAAATGTTTTGTAAAAATTTTAGCGACCATTTTTTTGTAAAAATTTTATATAAATTTTTTTGCAAAATTTTATTTAAAATTTTTTTGTAAAAATTTTATATAAATTTTTTTGCAAAATTTTATTTAAAATTTGCATAATTTCTTTAATCAAAATATAAAAAAAATAGTTAAAAACAAGTCGTTATCGCAATATTAAAGTCAAATTTTGGGTTATTTATTTAAATATTTTGTTTGTTATTGTTTTGTTAATTAATAACTGTCAAAGACCTGCGTGAAAATCCATGGTGTCTTCTTATCAATTTTAAAGTTCATACAGGTGCATATAAAGTAATTATAGTAAAAGCTATTTAATTTTATTCACGAGATACCGTGTATAAATGTAGTGGTAATATAATTTGACATATAGTTTTATAGCGAAATTAGCTTGTTAAAAAAATAGTTTTTTATTTTTTTTTAATTTATCTAATCAGAAATTAAATAAATTTACTCAAAAGACTAGTATTAATAAGAGCCATTGATTAGTTTCGCGACTGATGCACAGTGGTACTCAGTAATAGGTACATACATATATAAGATTGAATGTAGTCAGCCGTTGCCGCATAGAGCTAGCTACAAGTTCTCAACGCACAATACGCACTGAAACTCTGCTGGGTATCCAGTCCTTTCAATGAAATTGTATTCGAATAAGAACGTGTGGAAATAAATTTAGATATAAGGACCACTTGTAAACCGAGGGATGGCCAGATTCAATTGAGATATGCATGCAGATGAAACCATTACTGGAGGAGAAAGGTAACAGGAAGCTGATTAAGTTGTTATGTGTCAACAATTCGGCATTGAAAATGTGTGTAGGCGATCTCAAATATTTCTTAAAAATAAATTCGACTTAATGTTGACGATATCTGCAGATGATGTGGCGAAGAAGAGGAACACACTTTCCTGCGTTATCATACAGTCGTAATAAATGATTGGGTTCTTTGTTCTTTTACATGCGCACAGCTTATGTATGCCTTGTTTTTGTCATGGAATTATCGTTTGAAATAACGAATCTTAAGATTTAGTTAGCCGAACGTAACTTAACGGGATGTAATACATAAAGGTTGTTGTTGTTTGAGGTTCTCTTGCTCACATTTTGCTCTTTTTTTGCTTTATTGTTTTCGACAGTGACGTACAAATTTTATAGATTACCTTACACTTTAATTCGTATTTTATTTAAAGTATGATCCATCGAAAGCTATGAATTTTTCCCATGTTTTTGGGTATTCAAGCATTTCTTTACGAAAACATTTCTAAACTTTTGAGGCCAAAAGAAATAAAGCCAACTGGTGATACATTGTTCTGAAGTAAAGCTGCAACATTCTGCGTCGAATGAAACAAATTTTAATTGTAATGTCTGAGCAATCCATTGGTGTGGGATAAAACTTCTCATCCACTATTTTTTTAAATGGACGCGTAATATAAGCCGAATATTGTCATAATGGAAAATTATGGACTTGGTTCTGGTCTTACATTCGAGCCATTTTTTTTGTTGCATAATCACTTCAAACGGATCATCTGTGATCAGCCGGTTTGATTAATTCGGAGCATTACCTTGGCTCCATGGATATCCAGCTTTGTTGTTAATATTCGTGGGACGTTTAGTGATGCTAAAGTCGTATATTAGTCACCTAAAAACGCCTTTAGACGTCTCTTGACACAAAAATTTTTGCTTGTGTCTGAAAAATAATAATCGACGAACAGGTCACCGAAAGGAGCTGTCTAATATGCCTGGCACCACCCTTCCTAACGAAAAATGCTGTAAATTTAAACTTGATCTAAATCCAATGATTCCGCTAATTTTTAATCAACTAATAGGTCGATTATGATTGGCAAACCAATATCAGTTGCTTTGTCAGTTGCCGAAATTGTATTATGTATGGCAACTGGCAACTAAAACTTGTTGATTTTAGTTGCCAAAATGGCGATCATAAATTTGTGGTTTCTGTTGATTTTTTTTTTTTGCAAATTATAAAGTAAAACTGCACTAAAGTTAAAAAGTAAGTTTATTTTTCTTTCTCCCCTTTCTCTTTCCTCATAATCTTACAGACAATGTATCTTGACGCTCTTTCTGCGTTGTTCACACAATCAGCCAACAAAAGAATAACGATGATACAAATAATATTCCGTATTTTTATAGACACATACGAGTATTTGATCAACAGCTGGTCCCAGCTTTTTAACTTTTGATGAAAATGGTCAAAAAATAGCTGCTGTTATGAAACTTGGTATATCAAAGGCTTCATGCTCAAGACACGGAAGGTTATAATTTACAGGATGATCTTTAGGTAGATGAGGAGTTTTCTTTTTAGAATTATCGCCTTGGCTGGAACATAATAAATAATAAAAATAAACTTGCATTAAATTTACGAGTGTGATTAGACACATTTTTTAAAGAGGTTAGATATTAATTTCAAAAAGAATCAAATACGTAGACATGAAATAATATTTTTTTTTTGTATTTTCTTTGCTATTTATTAAAAACTAGCTGACCCGGTCCGCGTTGCTGGCCCTAAGCAAACATTAGTGTTGTATTCAGCGATGCCAACTTAACTCTTTTCGCGCTATTTTTAGCTCTATTTGACTACCTCTAACGCGAAAATTTTCCCTTCAGCACTTTTTCAGAAAAAAGAGCATTTTTGGCGCCACAGCCACCTGTCGAAAATTAACCCCACCAACTTAGGAACCTCCGTCGGCTCATGCGCAACAACTTTGCTAAAGATCATACCATCATCAAATGCACAGCTTACGATTTAAATAATTTTGAGTAATTTTCCGTGGCGCCTCCTGTCGGAAGTTAATCGAACCAACTTAGAAACCTTCATAACATGATCAGATGCATAGTTTACGATTCTATAAAGGACATACAAACATACAGACAAACATTCATTTTTATATATATAGATATTTTATTGTTTACATTTATTTCCAGTTGCTAAACTGTCAAAAGAGCATTATCGATAACTTCATGCCAACTGAAAAAAGTGGCCTTAAATAATATCAATTTTTCCCAAGTTGCGTGGCCTTTTGAGAACGCAACTGGGGTTAGGTTGTTATCCGTAATCGACCTATAAAACTGTGCGGACGAGTTGCCTCAGTTAGAACATGGTCTTCATAAACTTCCACTAGAATAGGATGGCGCTCCGTATCGGGCGCCATCAGTACCTGATCATTCACGTTCGACGTCAGATAGCAGCCTACTTACCATCTAGCTAATAATTACTAGGACCTAATAACACTATTGCTAGGATATTTTTGATCAACGACAGGGCTGCTTGGACTTACTTAAAAAGGAATGATTACTAAAATAATTCTCATGTCACAAATTAATTTAAATTTCTTACCTTTAATATTTTATAATAGTTACAGCATGTACCGCCATTTTTTTAATTTGCAAACACCCTGTGTCATTAGTTTAGTATGGACAACAACCAAATGTTGTATACAACAATATTTTTGCCATCCTAAAAGCTTACTTCTCTTACTACTTAAATAAATTTAAAATGTTTATTATTACACCAAAGCCTCGTACATATGTTTCATAGAAAACAAATTGTATTCCCATTTCAAAATGAAGTGTTGCAATCTTGTTTTGGATACTCGTTAATCATATGAAATTTGAATTGTTAAAGTTTTTTTCATTTAATACGTAAACACCACTTTTAAGATGTTGAAATTTGCATTTGAATTTAAATTTTAAGGAAATAATGAATTTTTTCTGTATAAATTTACGTTAAAAAAATTTAGTCATTTTCGTGAAAATTGCGCTACTATCGAAAGAAGTTTTAATTTTAGAATTGTTGGTATAGCGGCCATGGTAATACACTTTCTATGAAAATATCAGGCGCCTAGCTATTGCAGTTCGAAAAATAAAGCAATATCAATACGTCCAAATCAAGTCACTGTCGGAACACCCTTTAATTTTTAGTAATTGTTACAGCGGCCATGGAAACACATCTAAATTTGTATAAATTTCAAGAGTCTACCTATTACGGTTCAAAAAATAAGACCATATAGGTGCAAATTACGACACTGCCCGAATACCCTCTATCCATATTAATACACCTTCTGTGAAAAATTCAAGAGTCTAATTATTACAGTTCAAAGATTAGGACATATTCATGCAAATTACGTCACTGTCGGAAAACCCTTTAATTTTTAATATTTGTTATAGTAACGAGTGATTTTTTAAGAGCTTGAGAACTTTTTTTTTAAAAAAAATGCATAAAATTTGCAAAATCTCATCGGTTCTTTATTTGAAACGTTAGATTGGTCCATGACATTTACTTTTTGAAGATAATTTCATTTAAATGTTGACCGCGGCTGCGTCTTAGGTGGTCCATTCGGAAAGTCCAATTTTGGGCAACTTTTTCGAGCATTTCGGCCGGAATAGCCCGAATTTCTTCGGAAATGTTGTCTTCCAAAGCTGGAATAGTTGCTGGCTTATTTCTGTAGACTTTAGACTTGACGTAGCCCCACAAAAAATAGTCTAAAGGCGTCAAATCGCATGATCTTGGTGGCCAACTTACCGGTCCATTTCTTGAGATGAATTGTTCTCCGAAGTTTTCCCTCAAAATGGCCATAGAATCGCGAGCTGTGTGGCATGTAGCGCCATCTTGTTGAAACCACATGTCAACCAAGTTCAGTTGTTCCATTTTTGGCAACAAAAAGTTTGTTAGCATCGAACGATAGCGATCGCCATTCACCGTAACGTTGCGTCCAACAGCATCTTTGAAAAAATACGGTCCAATGATTCCACCAGCGTACAAACCACACCAAACAGTGCATTTTTAGGGATGCATGGGCAGTTCTTGAACGGCTTCTGGTTGCTCTTCACTTCAAATGCGGCAATTTTGCTTATTTACGTAGCCATTCAACCAGAAATGAGCCTCATCGCTGAACAAAATTTGTCACATTTGAACATTTCGAACCGAACACTGATTTTGGTAATAAAATTCAATGATTTGCAAGCGTTGCTCGTTAGTAAGTCTATTCATGATGAAATGTCAAAGCATACTGAGCATCTTTCTCTTTGGCACCATGTCTGAAATCTCACGTGATCTGTCAAATACTAATGCATGAAAATCCTAACCTCAAAAAAATCACCCATTAGATACAGTAATCAGGGTTCGGAATTTTTCATTTATGAACATTCAAAAATCAACATTTATGATATTTGTCATAGATGAGAAATCAAAAATTTTTTATTTATTTTTCACGCTCATAAACGAAATGTGCTGCCTAAGTATGTTCATACATGAATGCGTGTACCTGTTTTTTTTTTTTTTTTTTTTTTTTTTTGTAATACACAAACATGAATAGTGATAAATTAGCTTATTCTTATTAATGTTCTTTTTCATAAATGTACATGTTCATTTATGAACGTTGAACATTTATAAAATTTCTCTTAATGAACATAAAAGAATTTTCTGCTTACGATCGCACATGCAGAAGAAAGAAATAAAGAAAACATTTTGCTAAGGCCAGGATACACTATCCTACACAATCGTACGATTCAATTACCAAAACATCGAACAGAATTCAGTTCTACTCAAAAAATCGTTTCAAAATGGCGTTGTGGATGCGAAGCTATCATACAAAAAAAGAACTGATCGCATGGAAAAATACTATTTTAATATTTTTTTATAAAAGATTATTAAATCGTACGGACCTGTCAAAAAGTCTGTCACACACATACATTTCCAATCCACACTATCATATTTTTAAGCACACAAGCTATTTTTAACTGATCGTACCACTGATACGATCTGTTCTTTAAATTGTGGGCGTACATTTATGTATGCGAATGCTTAGCGCACATTTTTTTACGATCTTTTCATTTTTAAAATTATCAAAATTGTAAATACTCAAATATGAACACTTGTGTGAACAACAAAATATTTTCGTATTTAGTCACATTTGAACAAGAAGAGAAAAAATAAATCATTGCATTCATAAATGAAAAAAAAAAAAATACAAAACAATTTGTAGTATGAGAAGATCCAGATAAAAAATAAAATGAACACAATCATACATGAATGAACAGTGGGTGAACATTTTGGTACTCTGATAGTAATATACCTCCTGTGAAATACATCTTCTGTGAAAAATTCATGAGTCTAACTATTAAAGTACAAAACTTAGCCCATAAAATAAATTTTTGGTTGTACGAAATTCCAAGCTTTGATTGTCATCTTGAAGCTGTTCTTACCTGCTGTTGTGCCGAAATTAAAGTTTTTTAAATAAAACTTTTCCCTTTTTTTATACATAATAATTTTTATTAATTTTTGTTTGCTTTTTATTTATTTTTTTTTTGGTTTTCTTTTTTATTTGTTGTTGTATAATTTGTTATAATTTTGTTGTTGTTGTAATTTGAATATAAGACAATTACACATTAAATACACAGGTATAAATAAAAATGTATATATGTATTTGTGTTTTAATTTTTGTTTATTATATAATTTTTATTATTATTATTGTTATTTTATAATTATATAATTTTTATATATAAATTTATATTATTATTATTATTTTATAATTATATAATTTTTAGATTTTTATTACTGTTATTATTGTTATTTTGTAAGCTTTCAAATATTAATATTATTCTAAATATTTTTTTAAGTTTGTTTTATTTTATGATTTTCAAGACAAAATTTGTATACTTGCGCAATAATTTATTATGTTTCTTTTCTCTTAAATGTTTATAATTTTGAATAAATTTCTTTTATAAAATACATAAATAGCAAAAAATTTTGTTGTTTATTTTATTATTAAATTATTCAAAAAAAAAAAAAAAAATTTAATCGAAAAATTTACAGATTAAAATATGTTTATGGAAAGCAATAATTGACTTGAAAATATTTAAGAATTAAAAAAAATGTTTTTCTAAAAGAATTGCATTCGCAGCACGATAATTATAAGATAATTTGTACGAAATTTAATTTGTTATAATTTGATAATGATTTTGATTTGATAGTGATTTTAAACAACTATTTTTTGATATATTTGTTGTTCAAGTCGTTGTGTTTATTCGCAGTAACCAAAGCATGGGAGTAATTAATTATTTACCTATTTAATTAAATGCTTATTTGATTAGCATTAGTTTAGAGGAATAACGTTAATTAATTTAATGAAACACTTTCCCTAGTAATTATCCAACCTCGAATTTTTATGCAAATGCTTTTCTTGGGTGAAAGTTAACAACTTAAGGCAATGATTCACTATCATACTCAGTCGTTCGATCTATAAAAATGGCATGTGTGTTCAAAAAGTATGATAGTGTGGATTATAAGTGTGTCTGTGTGACAGTCTTTTTGGCAGGTCTATACAATTTGTTATTCTTTTGAAAAATTCATTAAATATTTTTTTCCATGCGATCAGAGTTGCAAAATCTTTCTTTGTATAAATGTGTGGCAACGCCTTTTTGAAACGTTTTTTGAGCAGGACAGAATTCTATCAGATTAGTGAATCCTTGAGTGACCACTTATCTATCCGATATTTTGAACAATTTGAATTGTTTTCTGGTAATAAATGCATTACTTTCGATGCATTTTGTATCATTTGTAAGTGCGCATGTTTCAAAAACTTTAATTAGAAAATCATTTTTTTTTGTATTTTTATCACTTTAAAAGTTCCTTTACATGGACATCGCTACATTAATTCATACATCTAATATTCCACAAATAATCAGAGGCCTAATCACCGCTTTCGATATCGAGTAAACTATCGTATCGAATAACAAATTCGACACGACTCGAGTAAGCTAATTATGCCATTCGACATGTATCGAATCGTTATTTATATCAAATTGTAATAGATTTAAATTAAGTCAACAAGTAAACACGGTTTAAAATCGATTTTACTCGATATCGAATTCTATGATTAGACCCCAGCTTATACAAACATATGTACATCGGTCCACGTCGTTTGTCGCTCATTTTTTCGGAGAAAATATTTCTTTACTCTACTTTTGCATAACTATTTAAACAAATATGCATAAAATCTAATAATTATAAATAAATGATCATAAAGTATGATAGTGTAGATTTCAAATAAATGTTTGTAGTACAGATTTTTCGATTTCATAAACGCTTTCATAAACGCAGTTTGCAAAGCAACACTGCAAACTGATGCGTTAGCAAGGCATATCAATATTGATCATCAAAACTGCTCCACAATCGAGCAACGCGGCAAGAAATGGCAACAGTGGATGATAAATTTTCGAAGAAAATCATCTTCAGTGATGAGGAACATTTTCATCTCAGTGAATTCGTCAATAAGCAGAATTGCCGCATTTGGGCGAATGATAATTCAAGAGTGATTGTCGAGTGATGGGCTAGCGGCATCATCGGGCCGTATTTTTTCCAAAATGAGGCCGGTCAGGCAGTTACTGTGAATAGTGTTCGCTATTGTGATATGATAACAAACTTTTTATGGCCCGAATTGGAAGGTATGGATGTGCACGATATGTGGTTTCAACAGGTCGGTGCCACTTGCCACACAGCTAACAAAACAATGGCTCTTTTGTGCCACAAATTCAATGGCCGTGTTATCTCAAGTGGTGGCGATGTCAATTGGACGCCAACATCATGTGATTTGACACCGTTTGGGGTTATTTGAAAGAAAAGGTGTACGTCGATAAGCCAGCAACAATTCAAGAGCTAAAGGATGAGATAATTCGGCACATTAACGGCATAGAACCTCAATTATGCCTGAGCGTCATCGAAAATTTGGAGCATCGGATGAAGGTGTGCCGCCGAGGTCGCGGCGGCCATTTGGCCGATATTTTGTTCCATACATAATTGAACCATACCAATATTATCAAAATAAAAAGAAATGACAATAATTTCCTAAATAATTTGTGTTTTATTTAAAATCAACATCATCAAACACTGAACTCCGCTAATGTTTTCAAGGGGAAATTAAAAACAACCAAAAAACTAAAGAAATTAAAAACCGCGATACAGTTCGGTTAATCGTGCCCAACCATAAGCTAATGCGAGAATGAGACCACAAACCTTTCGAAGGAAGAGAAACAATTCTAACCACCGTAATAATTAAAAGGAATAACGTTGAGTTAAGTTTCCATCCAGAATTGATTTAGGACTGACTATTAAATCACAAGAAAATTAAAAACACCAAAACCAACCAATTAAATTATACACATATCGCTCCTGCAATGCAACATAATTATATTAAAAAAATATTTCCATTTCCATTTTGCTTGATATATGGCATGTTTTTATATATTCTTGATATGATAGTGTGGCACCGACTGCACACTTTTTTGCGATTTTTACTAACAGACATAATTCTGTAAATTGTTTTTCTGATTGATTTGTACGATTATGAAGATAAGCATAACTCCGCATTGAGTTAAAATTAATTTTTTACTATATTTTATTTTTCTTAAAATACTGTTGCGTACTTTTTAAAAAATTATCGCCCCTATTACGGTTTACAACTCAACGTAATAGGGTCATATAATAAATCTGGCAAGGCTTGTTAAATTTAAAAACTGTCACACAAGTAACTTTGAGTGCCATGTCATACGTTTTGGTACCGCAGATATTCGTGAGTTTTATAAAACGAACACTTTTTGAGGTATATTTTGTGATAAATCTTTTATTGAAATGATATACTTCAGCAAATATAAAGGTGATTCCAGTAGAGATACTTTTTTCAATAGCCTTTATTTGATAGATCACGCGTGAGTCGTGTCATGCTGTCATGTTATTTTTGTTTAGTATTGTTAGGCATTTCATAATGGAAAGACTTACGCCTGAATCGTTTCGCTCTATGGACTCTTGAAAAGATCCAAGAAGATCCGACGTTTCCGGTGAAAATTTTGTTTAGCGATGAGGCTCATTTCTGGCTCAATGGGTATGTAAACAAGCAAAATTTTCTCATTTTGGACGAAGAGCAACATGAGGAGATTCAAGAGCTACCATTCCATCCGGAAAAAACCACGGTTTTGTTTGTGGGCCGGTGGAATCATCGGTTCATATTTCTTTAAAAATTATGCCGGTGCGAACGTAACCGTCAATGGCGACCATTATCGTGCCATGATAATCGACGATTTGATCCCTGAAATAAAAGCTGGTGATCTCGGCGACATTTGGTTTCAGCAAGACAGCGTCACTTCCCACACATCGCATCAATCAATGGATTTATTGAGAGAACATTTCGGTGAGCACAAAATTTCAGGTTTTGGGCCGGTCGATTGGCCACCAAGATCGTGTGATATTACACCGTTGGGGATATGTAAAGTCTAAAGTTTATGCGGACGACCCCGCTTCGATTCAAGCCTTGGAGGAAAAAATCACGCGTGTCATTCGCCAGTTACCAGTCGAAATGCTCGAACGAGTCATCGAAAATTGGACTAAACGGATGAGCCATCTGCGACGTAGCAACGGCCAACATTTGATAGACATAATCTTCAAAAAATAAATGCCAAAGATTGTTCTTTCAAATGATAATAAACAGTCTCCATTAAATTTTAATTCTGTGGTTTTTTTTTCTTTAAAAAAGTAGGGAACCTCGAAATGGATCACCCCTTATTTATTTGAAAATATAGAAAATTCGGCTGTAAATCATTGCAGAACATGTACCAAATGTATGGAAAAACATTTTGATCTCATACTATATTTTTTTTCAAAAACGTATTTAACTCTACATATGTATCTCACACACATTAAAATTAAAAAAAAGTATTAAACCAGCGCTGTTACCTTAGAAATCAGTCCAGTAATGAGCTGGTATCTTGTTTAATGTTCCACTGCTCAATGTCTAATGTATTTATTTTCCATAAACATATTTTTTATTTTTATTTTTTTTTTTAATATTGCAAAATTGATAATTATACTTTCTTTCAAAAATACAATGCAATTTCAAAGATTTATGAAACCATAGCATTATAAATTTTATAACTTTTGTTTTTTTGTTTGTAAACAAGCTTGGCGAAAATGAAGCTACAAATTTATTTTTATACACTTTAATTTATAAATTATTTTTTTTTATTTCAATATCTGTAGAAAAAAAGGATATGCTTTGATTTAACTAGTTAATTATTTTATATGTATATATTTATATGTATATTTGTTCAACACTTATTTGCTTTAGTTAATTACACATTTGTTTTATGTTTTATTTATTAGAAAATCATTTTATTTCAAAATTTCAGGTTTGTTGTTTAATTAATTAAATACAATTTATGTTTAAATTTTTATATAAAAAAATATTTTAATTGTTGTTCCTTAAGTCTTAAAAACTAAACAAAACTAAAAGAAAAAAATAATAGAAACTAAACTACATTTATAATAATTATAATATTGATAAATTTTTAACAAAGAAAAAAATAAAGTAAAATTATTATTAATAATAATAAAATATGGTAAAATGTTAAAGAAAAGTATTAAAAAAGAATCAAATAATAAACATGAAAACTAAGCTTTTTATACAGTGGTTTTGTTTAAATTAAAATTAAGTTTAAATAAATTTTAATTATACTTTATAACAAACTGAAACTTATTATTTGCATTTAATATAAAATATACAAAAAGTAGTAGTAATTTTTTTTTTTATACAAAAAACATTTGTTTTAAACCAAAACTCTCAAAATAATTCATTATCGAATAAGTTTGCATCTCTAAGATGGTGTTTGCAAAAAACTTTTGCTCAAATTATACCGTCAGTGAATCTTGAAAGTATTTCGAACATGAATAATAAATAATTTTTTATCGCTATAAAAAATTGTTATAAGATAACTTAACAACAAAAGGATTGAAATTGCAACAAAATTTATAAACTATCTGAAAAGTAAGGAAAAGTATATTGAGTGGGAGTTTCTGGAATTAAATACAACAATTAATAAAAAATAAGAATAGTATTTCTTCTCCATTCCCAGCAAGATGCAAATACTTTGTTTATATATGAAAGAAGTTTAAGTGCCTGCATGTTAAAAAAATCTTAAATTCAAAATATTTTATTTCATTTACAAAACTGCCGCCACAGGGCATTGAACTTTTTCGCCAAATCTCACTACTATTAGCTATTTTAGAAAAGTTAGAAAAATAAAATATAAAATTTTGTTTAAGAAATGATTTGTTGTTTTTATTAAAATTTTTTGTTTATGACAAACTAAATATTTTTGCACAAACAAAAAAGCCGTTGATTGCAGTTGTTGTACCATGGACAACTCAAAGAAAATTTAAAATATAGACACATAGCCAGCAACGGCTATACAGTTACATGACTACAAACGTCGTTGGCTACAATTGTCGCCGTTTAGTCAGCTACTTAGTTATATTGAAGGCGACAGCTACATTACAACACTGACATTGTTATAGAAATATATCGTCATCTTGATTGTAAATGAATGTTGTCGCTTACAAAAATTAAAATTACCCTAAGTTGGCTACAGCCACAACGGTGGTCGTGTGTGTAGCCATGTAGCTATGATGTCGTCAAAATAATGTTATTCATATTAACGTGTGTATTTTAGTTTTGACAGGTAGTAGTCTGTAGCCTGCTGAATTTGGTATAGTCACCCAGTGTCTTTTACTTTACCATACGTAGTATAAGGTAAAGTATAGTAATCATGAAAAAAATCGAGGTCGGGATTTCGACGGTCTTATACGTTTTGAGGTCTCTTGAATCCATTTTGGCTATAATCGCGATTTTGTCTGTGGGTGGGTGTGTATACCACTATTTGTGAAGTTTCTACAGGTCATACAGGCAAAGTAGTGGTAGTTTAACTGTCAAACTCTATACAAAAAAAAAAAAAAAAAAAAATTTAAGCCCCTATTACGGTTTACAACTCAACTCTACTTCAGTTGAAATTTTACAATTTGGTATTATCAATTACAACTCAACTTGTCAAAAATTTTTAAGTTGAATTTAAATTGTGTTTCAACTCTGTTGTAGTTTCACCGTTTACAACCCTGTGTTAGTTCGGTTAACAAAAGTTTAAAAAATTACAACTCATCAGTAGCAGTTGTTTCAAATTACAACTCATCAGTAGCAGTTGTCTTTCAAGTTGTCTTTTAGACAACTCAACTGAGTTGAGTTGTAAACCGTAATAGGGGCATTAAATTTTCTCCTTAATATTTCCCCTTCGTAGTGAGGCTACCTGATGAATATGCCTTGCAAAAATATTGTTAAATTTAAATTATTTTATTTTTTACTTTTATTTATTTTTATTTCTTAGTATTTGTGTTGATTAAATTTAAATAAAATGCTGCCACAAGACATTGAACGTTTCTACGAGTCTCTCCTTGTATCATTTAATGTTCTAGAAATTTTTACAATTGTTCAGAAAAAAAATAAATAAAAAATTGTGTATTTTTTGTTTTTCATTTTGTTTTTATTTTTTGTTTATGACAAAGGGTTTTTGTTACACAAACAAAATGCCGGTAGCTGTTATCTTAATAAGTTAACCTTGTATTATTTTCCATGGTCACTATTAGGTAAATGGATTCACCGCGATATATACTTTAAAAGGGAATAATAGAGGGATCTTGAAATAACCAATAATTTTATAATACCAAAAGTTTTATTGAACTAGTAATTCTAAAACAGAGTATATTAGACAATCCATATAGATGTCTCAATGTCCATGTTGTTTATGTACAACTTTTCGGTTCTTAAATGTCTATATTTGTTAAGCACAAATTTTCTTCATAATTACATACATATGTACTATGTACATTTTCAATCCTTTGAGTTAACAGTTTAAACAAAATTAAAAATGAAATCAACTAAATATTAGTGCGGAGTTAAGCGATTTCGAAAGTATTTCAACAATAGTATTTTTTAACATGAAGAATATATTTTATAGAAATGTCGATTAAGTTATTTGCAAATACCTTGCAAGATATTTAAATTAGAAAAATTCAATAAAAAGCCAAATTTCAAATAAAAAAAAAAACTTTTTTTTTTTCAAATACAAGAAAAAAACCTGTTACAATTTCAATCCTTAAATCTACAAAAAATTATACAATATACATAAAGACTCTATGCAACTAAGAAAAATCAAATTTAAAACAACACAATATTCTATATTTAAGGCTTCCATTTTAAAAGTTGCTAAATTCTACAAAAGACTTTATTTTTACACTAGTAAAAGAAATATAATGGTTTGTTTGCTCGTTTAGTTAAATGTTACCTAAAGTTAAAATAGTTTCAAATTTAATTCCCAATAGAGAAATAAAGAAAAAACTTCGCTTATAAATTATTTACAAAAATTAAACAGTAATAGATGAAATAGGGGTTTAACAACAAGTTTTGAGCGGTTTAAAATAAGATTTGAAAATAAGGAATTTTCGTAAATTATCTTTTTTTTTTTAAGAAAACTAAACACACGAACTAGAATTCGTAAATAAGTTAAAAATTTTAAACATCTTATACAACACTTAAGTTAAAAATAAAAAAATAGCTTTAACCATTATTTATGAAAAGTTAAAAAAACTGTAACCGTTTAACTTATTTCGATATTTCGAAAACTTAACACACGTAGTCGTACTTATATTTAAGTTAACTTAAAAGCTTTTCTTACACCTTGAAGCGACATGTTTTTTGTCGTCTTGCAACTACTATTCCTTAATGTTTAGCTTGCTAAGTATGTATGTATGTATAAATGTTTAAGTAACACTAGAAAAAGAACTTGCAAATATTACAACTACTTTAATAAATTTTGAAAACAATATATGTATATGTATGTGTATATTTTTAAAGTGATGGCTTTTGCAAAATGACAAATAAATCTCACATGAATACTATGTAATGCTCACTTTTGTTTGACGTCTGCGTTTTTTTCTCTCTCACTCTCTCTCTCTCTAAAATTCCTTTAAACTACCACCACGTCTCAATTTCGCCAGTCTCCTTAAACTGCCACCCATTGTGGTGGGCGTGCCTAAACTTAAATTGGGTGATCCAGTCAATGAGGTGACACCACCACGTTCACGCATAACAAATGATCCTCGGAAACGTACACGACTACGTCTTTCCGGTGTAGAGAGAGCCGATGAGGGTGGTTGTAAATACATGGACGTTAAAGGTTGTACGACGTTGGCTAGAGGTGGTGGTGTGGCCTTACAATGCCACACATACTCCCGGGATTATAACTTTTTTTCCCAAATAACTATGTGCGCATCATTTGAATTGGCTATGAGAGGCGAGGAGGCGCCTGAACTGAGTGACGATGATGAGGAAGATGACTTGTGGCCGGGTGAATTTGTGTTATTGTACCAGACATGGCGCCAGTAGCCCCGACCTCCGGTCAGGGTTATAATAGTGCGTGGTCCATCGGCTTGCTGCTGCTGT
The DNA here is from genome assembly GCA_949628195.1 of Phasia obesa. NCBI lineage: Eukaryota > Metazoa > Arthropoda > Insecta > Diptera > Tachinidae > Phasia > Phasia obesa. The sequence continues at coordinate 92,435,688 of OX451218.1, forward strand.
TGCTGCTTGGCGTTTTGTTTTTGCTTACGTTTAAGTGTGGCCGTAGCAGCTGCAGGAGGTGGCGTGGCAGAGGTGTTGCCACCGGCCTGTTTGTGTTGTTGCATTAGTTTGAAACCATCATCTGATTTGGGGGTGCTATGATTGTGATGTAACTCGGTCATAAGACCGTTTTCCGATATATTGCCCAAATCACTGCCATTTCCTGAGGTTTTATGACTGGCACTTGAGCTGTTGCGTGATACCGAACGACCACCAAAAAAGCGTATGCCCATGCTTTCTTCACTGCCAGAGGAAGTATACAAGCTAGATGATTTCGAATCGACCGACCAATTAGAGAGATCCAAGGATCGAGGTCTGGAGGCTTTCATTCTTAAACGCCTATCTAGCGTGCTCACACGCCCTGGTATTGCCGCCAATTCCGGATCAGATCTGCGCATGCCTTCGTACATCATATCCATGAGATTTCCCTGGGTACCTTCTTCGGCATCATAATCTTCTTTGACAAAAATCAATTTGCCGTACAAACCATAGACGTCACAATAGCCATTCTCTCCATGAGAGAGGGTACTAGTGTTGGAACTCAGACCTGATTGGAAGTAACCTGCTGATCCCAAGCCTCTAGGTAAAGTTTTAGACATTCTGGCAGAGTCAGAAGATAAATCTCTAAATCTTTTACGATGAAAAGCTGGTGAGTTGGCTAAGGAGGCTCTAATTTTTGCTGAGAACGACTGATCTAGAGAGTTTTGTTTATCCAGTTTAGAGCAACGTGGCGAAGAGGCATTGGAGTCAGCACCATCTGCACTCAAATCACGCAACATAAACGCGGAGGGTGACGCTGAGCCGGAACCCGATTCATCTTTAGGCAAATCTCTTCTCAGAACCACAACACTTTCATCTAAATCAGCTTCTGTCAGTTTTTTGGGATCGGCATCAATGGCCGGCAATTGTAAATCATCTCCCATGCTAGGAACCACTGGTTCCACAGCTATATTCAAAGCCGGTGGCAAGGTTTGTGAGTTGTTTGAAGCGGAGGTTTTATAACTGGCATACACTTTAGGCACCAAAGGCAACAAAAAAGTGATGGGTCCAAAATGAGCATGACATGACATGCTTATGCCTCCGCTTATAATAGGTACACCCTCTAGGCGAGGAAGAGGTATCGTTACAGCAATGCCCACATTGGTGCCCACCCAAAGCAATCCCTTGCAGGCCATTAAAGCCGTTACATAAATGGCACTATTGTTGACAGCCTGTTCCTTTTTGCCATCGCTTCTCAAAACACTGGAGGCAATATTAATATCCTGCAAGTGTTTAAAAGTTTCCGTATGATACAAACACAACATGGTGGAGTTCTTAAGAGAAATCCATAAGCCAATGCCAGAATGAGCCATTAGATTGACTTGCTGATTGGAACCATGATGGACCTCAAAACTGCGTTGAATCTCACCATTCAAAGCATTCAAAACATAAACACGATTGGCACAGGCAGCATAGATATTCATATTGATGGGTAAAATACTGGGCACCGGCAAACCACTCTCACCCAACTGAACCACCTGAGGATCTTTCAGCATCCAAACACCATCATATGCACGACGAATTATTAAGACGCAAGCATTCGTAAGAGCCACATAAATCGTATCAAAATGATATAGTATTCTGGTCACTATGCCAGGCACGTTACAACAATTTAGTTGCTCTTCTTGTTCGGGATTTTTAGCAGAATAAATCAATAACTTTTTGGAATCGGTACCCATCCATATGAGATCTCCCAATAAAGAATTGTATTCTTCGCGTGTCTTGCAATTATCCAAACCTTTGACAAATTCAATGGCCGTCACTTGAACTTCAGCCAATTCAAATGTGCCAACATCACGTAGATTACCAGCCTGTTGATGGTGTTGTGAGTATACTGTTAGTTGTGATGAGGAACCATTTGTGGTACACACCCACAGATAATTCTGTTGTTTATGGCGCCGCCGTGCATTGCCACTGAGTTTCGAATCGTTAGCGATGGTATAATAACATCCACAGCGAACCTGTAATTCAAGGGGAAATGTAGATGTTTTTTAATAAAGTTTGAAATAATATTTCTTTTAAAACTACTGACCTCCGTTTGATGCTGTGACTTATAAACCGGCATCGCTTTGACGAACAGTGGCATCTTATTTGATTGCCTCTGCACCAGCTGCATTTGTTGCTGTTCATACGCCGGCGTACTTGTAGCACATGGTTCCGCTGATGTTGTCTCCCAAGCTGGTGAATTATTTATATCCAATGCCAATTGTGCCAAACGCAACTCCGTTATCCATTCCTTTTTAACATTTGGATTAGCCGTCTGGAATGTAAATGTCTCCTCTTTACCATTCTTGTTCTTTGCTACCAATTGCAAACAACATGAATCCACCCATGCCATCTCTTCGTTTTTTCTCTGTATAGAACTTTGTATGGAATTCATGAGATTGCGTGTAACATTTGTGTTGAGTTCTTTATAGGTTCCCTTTAGAGAACTAACCAGATCGTTAATACGCGAAACAACTTCATAATCGTACATTAAGGTACTCATTTCGTTGCAGAGATTGTCAGCACCATTGGTAAGTAAAGCAGCGGGTGAATTATCGAAGGCGGCATTTTGATAGGCTCCAGCCGAAGGCAAGGATGTGTTGGCAGGTAGAGTGTTGGTTGTGTAGTTGTTGCACGAACTACCATTCGATTTAAGACTTCCGCCGCGATTGAGACCTAAGGGGGAGATAAACCAAAACAACAGATTAAAGTATGGATTTGGTTTAATCTGGAAAGAAATATTTTCTATAAATCATTTGAACTGGTTTTTTTTCCATCGAGAAAAAATACGCTTTGATAATATATTTTTGGAGATCGCAAAACTTCTAATCCACATTTTTAAATAGTTTTTAACCGGTCGCACAACATGGTGTTAAACATGGTCATCAGAAAAATTATGGACTTTCTAGTCTTTCGTTATCGTTCGTGCAGATATTTTGGCATTAACTTTACTCTTCTCGATTGAAAATCATCAACAAGACAATAAAATTACTGCTGTAGCGCGAAGTGTTGAAGAAGATGCCGAAAGGTCGATTCGTGTCTATAAAATATAGCTCGTGCATGAATTGAAGCCAAACGACCATAGCTTACAAATCTCATTTTTGCTGATTGGGTTCCTTTGATTTGGGTTCCTGGTCGAAGATGAGCATTTTTATCAAAGAAAAGTGATCTATTTAAGAAGCTCATTTCTGGTTAAATGGTTACGCCAATAAACCAAATTTCCATTTTTGGAGCAAAGAAAATCCTCAAGCCGTAAACGAATCACATTTACATCCAAAAAAATACTGTTTGGTGCAGTTTACACGCTGGCGGCATTATCTGGTCTTATTTCTTGCGAAATGAGCAAGCTGTCTTTTTCCAAAATTTAAGTATCAACGATATTTGGTTCCAAAAAGACGGTGCAACATGCCATTAAGCACGATTGTCTTGCTGACATACATACATATACTGAATAAGAATGCCTAATGACAGCACTTTCGCGTGAAATAGTATACGGAATGCTTTAAAAAAAATAAATGAAGAAAAAAATACTTTCGCCTAAAATATGGTCTCAATACCTACTATTTGTGCTGGAATTCCATAGGTAAGAACTGAAGATTACGACTAAAGATGGTAAGCTGGATTTACAAATCCGTTGTGAGATCAATATTTGAGAAAAAAGGCCCAGATATGGGCATTACAGGCACTATAAGAAGTACTCCTCAAACATTTTTCTGAATCTAGTACTCTTTAAGACTTAGTGAGTTAGGATTAGTAAGATTACGGTTAACAGATCACATTTAAATCTTTAATGAGATTTTACGGGACCTAGCACTGGGTCTTCGGCATAAATGGTCAGTGCAATTCAATTTTCTAAAATATACATATTTAGTAGCACTCTTCGATAGTGACTTGTGGGCGGAGTCCAACACGTAGGATGTGAGGGGTATGCAGTTTTATGGATGCCACCAAGTAGAATGAATTAACTGAAACTGATGTCTGATTATAGGTTATAGACATTCGCAGTTCGTATAGGCTTTGGGATGACAGTAGTGTGTACAAGGCCGGATCTGATATCTGAGCTCGTGACGAAGACGTGAATATTTATTTATGTCGACAATCAGGCAGACCTAAAGGTTTTAAAGATTCATGATATTAACTCAAAGCTAGTAGGCAGGTGCAAAAGGAGTCTTAATGCAATGATAGAAAAGTATAACTTAAGGTTATGCTGCATAGAAACTTCAAATATCATCTAGCCCAGATGAAAATCGAAGATGATACTTGCAGACTGTGTCTGGAAGAGGCTAAGACGGTAGCGCACATTGTGTGTAAATGTCCAGCATTGGCTAGCATAAGACTTAGGACCACGAGCAGAAACTTGTTAAATGTGGATGACGAGGAACTAAGCCTGGGACAAATGCTAGAAATTTCTCTAGTACAGAAGAAGGCCGACAGTTACCAGTCGACAGTCTGTAATCACTTAAGTCAAGAGTAAAGGTGTGAAAGTAACCCCCCCCCCCCCCCCCCTCTACATTAGTCATCAACTGTCTTAACAAAAGTCAAACTTCAATAGAAAAAAACAGTATAAAAAATATTTTTGAAGTTTGACTTTTGTTAAGACATTTGATGGCTAATGTAGACGAGGGTAAGGTTCTCGTAAACTACAATGCAGTTGCCTATAATCATTGAGGACGGCAGATAACCAAAAAGGGACCTATTAAATAACTGGTCTGCTTTGATATTCCCCCTACATTAATATAAGAATATGCTGGTGCCGGGACATTGCAGTACCGAAAAGAAAGTTGAGAATGCTGATGAACTAGAGAGGAGGATGGGTTCTGCTATGAACTCTGAGATGTAGGAGAGAATGCTGCGACCAAAGATCAATCACTACCTCAGAGAACTCAACAGATTCATAATAGGTAGAATTGATTTGTTCTGAAGATATAGAGATGATTACAGGGTTGCAATGGACATGTCGCCACTGCAACCCATATTCCCTAAACTAGTCCTGGAGGACTAACCTTTGGATTTTTTCTGGATGTGCGAGGGTGAGAAAGAATTAGAAACTGTGGAGCACATTATCTTTCACAGTCCGTAACTGAAAAACTAGAGGTTGGATGGGTTAGACGATATCTTAGGTTGCGGTCAGATTGGTTATCAGAATCAGGTGGCTTTCGGGGAAATTAGAAAAGAATCACAATGGGTAAATAGGTGACAGAGTGGAGGTAGGTGTCTAGAAGTAACTAGCACAACCCGTACTAACCTAACCTTACTTTCAGCAAAACTACAAGTATATTATTATTTTACTCAAAAGAACTTTGCTGCAAGTGCATGTCAAGTTTGGAATTGTCAAATTGCTAACATAAATAATTAATTGTAGTACAATTTATGGCTTCTTGCCAAATTGCTATTTTGTTTTTTGCAGGTTTCCTATAAAAATTACTTTCATTTTATTAGATTTTACTGTGAATGTTTTCTAACATCGTAAAAATAATTTTATTAAAATTTCCGCATTAACGTCTAATATTTATTTTTTGTTTGTTAAACTTTTTGCTGCAGTTGCATTTTTTTTTCAATTTCGATCTTTATCGTTTTAGGAAGTTTTTATTTTCATCTTCTTGTAGTCATTTTTCTAAACAATAAATTTTCTGACATACAATCTCTGGTAACAACAATGAAATAAATACTTATAAAAAAAAAAAATTAAGAGAAAGAAGAAAAAAAAAGCTTTTGTTAAAATAAAAAATTATATTATTAATAAACTGTTTTTAAGCCAAAAAAATAAGGCAAAAAATGGCAACGAAAAAAAGTCATGAAAAATCATTATAGGCCTGCAATATGAAATGGATTGTTTATTTCATAAACAATCAAAATAAATAATAAAAATTCACTTTATTTATCTCTTTAGCAATTTATTACATCCGAAGCGGAAACCATACCCTTTTTCCCAACAATCTTAAGTTACCAACCAGCTAACCAACCAACCAACCAGTAAAACCCGGCAAACAGTCAGTCAAACAATAACAATGATTTCGTTTTTCACATTTTTTTTGCTTTTGTTTCTTCTTTTTTTCGTTTGTTCAGTTTGTTTCTAATTCACCAATCGAAAACAATAATAAAAATGAATTGAAATACAATAATTATGATTATTGGCAAATTGTATAAATCAACAAATTAACATCAAAAGAAACATATTTTTGTTGTTGCCTTTTTTCTGCTTTAAATGAAGTTGACATGGCAGCCGGTGAAAAAGCAATTCAAATACGAACGCGAACGCGCTTTAAAATGTAAAGGTTACAATTTTCTTTAAATCACTCTTTTTTTTTGCTTCTCTGGAACCATAATAAAACAGTTTTGGTCTTAAAAGAAACTCATGGCCAAATGTTTATAAAATTGTCTGCATTATCCAACGGCACGAAATCAAACATGAAAGACAAAAAATAAAAAAACTCAACTTAAAGACAGACCTAAAACCAAACCAAACTATAACTGATATTTGATGCCAATTGTCTACATTCAATAACAAGATCATTTTTTTTTTGCCGCTGTCTTTTCAATTTTATCTTTTTAGCCTGTTAAACTAAATCATAGTTTTTATTATTAACATATTTTTTTCTTCTGTTGTTGCTGTTGGTTGGTCTATTGGTTTTTCGCCCCCCATTTTTTGTTTGGTTTGTTTTTCCGACGATCGGAAAAACGCAATGCATTTTTACAGTTGTGTTTTAATTTTTGTTGTAAATAAAGTTTTTAAAATCATCATAACATGACGATATTGAATGTCTGTCTGTCAGTGTGATTATTTTAAATGCGCAAAGAAAAGCGCTCCCACCATTCAATCACCAGTTGTAAATATAAAGACTATTATTTGTTACTTGTTCATATCATTAACCTTTTAAGTGCAGGCGGGGTCTATTTCGAAGTAAAACATTTATGATTTTCAGCAACAACATTAATTATAATTTTTTTTTACAGACAACACAAAATGCAAATTCCCTGGGTCGTCTGTGAAAACAGCCAGAGTCTTTGGCGGAAGTCGAACTCATACACTGATAGACTAGCGCAATAATCAGTCCAATCCAATCAGTCTTTGGAGGCTCTCACTTTTTAAAAAAACCCCTTTTGATGATTTTTACTTTATTATACGTAAAGTATAGTAATAGTGAAAAAATCGATGTCGAGATTTCAACGGATTTATACATTTTGCGATCCGCTGAATCCATTTTACCTATTTACACATTGATGTCTGTGAGAGGCCACTATTTTTTTTTGGAGTCTCTACAGGTCATACCGTTGACATATTAGAATGAAATGTAGTATGTGCCTTTGGCATATGAATATAAAGAAATCTATGGTTTTTGAACAAAATCGAAAATAATTAGTTTTTTGATTTGAATATACTTTGACTTTTTATTCTTTATGTAATACTAGCTGTGCCTGTCGGGAGCGCCCTGAAAATATTTTGCTCGATTTGCTTTGAAAGTATTATTTTATAGTTATGATTCATAGATTTACTTTATTTAAAGGAACCCATACCTGGATAAAATTGTAAAATTTATAAAAAATATTCTGAAAATTATTGTAAGGCTCTGTAAAAGGTGTTAAACATATTTTAATAACAATGTAACTCCACAAAGGAAAAATACAAATCAAATACAAGTTTTATTCAATTGGCTCCTAATGTTGCGCAATAGTTTTTTAAAATATCGCAGTTTTAAATCGAAAACTTCAGTACATTTAAACCGGAATTTGGGATTTTTTCACTGCTTTTTCTCCACTTTCTCTTGGAAATGAGATATTTTTGCGGAAAAAGGTATCCTATATTGGAATCAGGATGCTAAGGTACCTCCTCACAAAATTTTGTTAAAATCCATCCAGTAGTTTTTACGTGATGCGAACACAAATGAAAAGTAGACAGACAGACAGACGGAAATGAGCTACTATTTTATTATATGTATAGATATCAAAATATCTGTTTTCACGAGATATGGTAAAGTTGAGTGTAGGCCACTCCAGATTATTTTTGAAGTGATAACAACAAAACCATAAAGGCTTTTCCCTTTAGCCCGAAAATTTGTTTTATTAAAAATGTTTCATAAAAAAATTAACAACAGCAGAAACCCGATTGATTGAATTCCTTCGTTACATATTTATTTGTAAATTAGTTATTTAACATGTTCGTTCTTTCTAGACGACCAATTAACGTTTATTGGCCAAATATAAGTCGAGTCGATTCCGATCGTGGAAAAAAATCTACACTGTTTGGAGAATGTACCTGCCTTTTTAAATACCAATCGATTTGGTCTCACAATTGACATCCTAAACATCTACATGTTCCTGTTAGAAAATCGGCTATAATAACCATTTATGTTAATGACTAGCTATGCCCGTTACGTCGTAGGCATTCTGACAATATTTTTTTCGATTTTGGTTTTAAAATAATGTACACCAAATTTTAAGACTATTGATTTTATAGTGCTTTAGCTATGGTTTATGTATTTATTTTATATAGAGATAACCATCCCTCGGTAATTTCTCAGGAACAAAGGCTTTATACCAGACTTGGGGGTTGTCAATTACAGTTTGTAATTAATTAAATATACAATTACACAATTATATGTAATTCCAGATTTAGGTTCTAGGAACCCTAGCGTCTGGTGCCCCTATATTCCCCGAGTGAACCGCGTCAAAGCATTTGCCATTCCTGCAGTTACAATTCGAACCCCCGGGGGTAATTACTTGTAATGTGTAATTTTCTTCGAATACATCGAGTAGTTTTTACATGATGCGGTTACAAACAGAAAAAAGTTACTGTTTTATTAGATGTAGCGAAAATAACATTAATAAAAATGAAAGGGTGTTCCTTGGATGTCGCGAATTTAAGAAAATTGGCATTCTCTTCTAAATGTTAAAGAAATCCCTAAAAGACTTAACAGAATGTAAAACTTATACTTTCAAAAATATATGTATATTGTAGGTAGTACGGAATCCTACGTGTGTGAGTCTGATCCGCAAGTGATTTGGACCGATTAAAAAAATTTGTTTTAATGGAATGATCAAAGTTAAATTTTAAATTAAAATGCTTTTAAATTTAATTGAAACATGTTAGAGCTTGGAAAGCATTTTGATTTTTTAACAATCATCAAATTCTACTTTATCTAAAAAATCAAGGCCAAGCAAAGGGTTAAAACCCTGCTGCAAAAGCGCAAATACTTTGTTTTCATCTTAAAAATGAAATACGCAAGTTATTTATCATTATTTCGTTTTTGGACATAATATGTAATTTGTTTGTTTTTTATTTTAAATGTTTTTTTGTTATGCTTGGAAGGAGTAAAATTGCATTATTGTTAGTTTTTTCTTTCTTTCTTTCTTCTTTTTCTTTTTGTTGCTTCCACCAACTATTTATAATCGTGAGTCTTTTCCATTTTACGGTTTATTTTTCTTATGAGAATGTAAATGTTATAATGGTCCTCATCATACAATAAGCGCTCAGGGTATTTAACAGCACGCAATTCATTAGTCAAAAAAAAAAGAAAAGAAAAAAAAAAATATGAACAACAAAAAAATATATATGAAATTGGTTTCTTTTATTTCAAATAAATCAACATGTAACAGAGATTTTCTAATATGTATAAAATATTAGTTTCACTCTCGTTTTAAGTCATTGACATGTTAAGGAGGAGTTAAATTTTTAAAGGTTTTTCCACAATCATGGCGCACTTTTCGTTTCATGTTTTTATTTATAGACAAGAAGAAAATAGTGTTGAGTTTTGCGTTTTTGCCAACTAATTGTTTTCATTTTCATAATTACAATTTGAAAGAAAAAATAAAAACACAGTTTGTGCAATTGTAAAACTGGCGACTGAAGAAGGGAAAGTTAATAAATAAATGTTAACTTTAGTTTCACCTAAAATATCCGCGTAATTCTGGTCCCATTGCAAAACGAATGTTTGAGGGAACCCAACATTACTTGTTAAAGAAAAGAAAAAAACATTTGTATTTCAAACTTACCAGCAGTTAATATTCTCGATAAGGTAGCAGAAGTACTATTATCTACAATTTCCACATCTGTCACTGGATACATCCATTTGAATGTCAATTTTTCGGTGGCCCCAAAATCATGTGATTGCTTGGGCGCCACCGATACACAAATGACTTTATCATTGAGCAACAGCAAACGACGTTGCTTTGATTTGACTATAAAACCAGCCTGATTAAATTCCATATGTGTTACATTATCCTCACGTAACAAATAACGTGGCCGATTGCCTTCGGTTGTGGTTAGAGAACGTGTATTAAATGTTCCACTTATGTGTCCCAACATTTCTTTGAAACCTTGATACTGTTCTGCCTCACGTTTGCGTTCGTTCAGCATCTCAGCCAACAGTTCTAGCTGTGTGAGAGCCAACTGTAACGACATGCGATCGTGATGTCCCTGGGGCGTGTATTTGAGTAAGTCTTGCAAGAAGAGTATGAATTGTGGAAAACGTTGAACGGGCTTAACCATTAGGCCAAAGAAACTTAAACGGTCATGAGCACTTATTTGTTTGACTTTGAAAAAATCCGCCAATGCAGATTTACGTTTTTCTTCCATTTTCGCTAATTCCATGGCAGCGGAGAAATTATTGATGAAGCCAGAATAGATTTCTAAAATACGTGGCTTACTGAAGGCGCTAACAAAACAATCACCCAATTTTTCATCACGATCCCAATTGCGTACACACTCAGCAAGCGCGATGCGAAACATTTGATGCGATTGAAGAATTTCTGGCAGGCGATGGAATAGTGTGTTTATTTTTGTAGCACTCAATACTGGTGGACTACTATCTTCAAGAGGTTTTTTGTAATCCTAAGGTGATGGAAAAAAAAAACGAGTAATAAAAGTTAATATTTTTTTTTAATTTTTTTAATAGAACAGAAATAATCTTTTAACCATTTAAACAAAATATAAAGAGGCAAAATTGGTTAATGTCTTGATTAAGATTAGTAAGGAAAATTTTCAAACAGCTCTCAGTAATATAATTTTAAAACAATAAATGCCGAAAATTCTTAATATACAAGGTCAGCTTAAACATTCAGTGATTTGATTTTTAAATCTGCAATTTTTCTCTCCAACATTTTGCCTCTTTTTCTTTTTTTCTAATTTAAGAATAAAATAGTTCATATTTCTGTATATATTTATTTACTTTAATTTTGCAACTATTTGTTTTGGGATGATAGAGTATGGTAAGTTAGTAAATGATGATTTATTTATGTTAATTAAATTAATTAATTATAATTGATTGGAATCAATTGGTTTCATTTTGATAGCGTGACGTAGTAGATAGTAGAGAAGGGGATGGTGGAATTATTTATATTGAATTTTATTTATAAATTGGATGGCATGTAAAGAAATAAAATTTACAATAAAAATGGATTAATACAATATGATAAATGATTATATTGGGGCGAGACATTTTATGAAAATTTTGAGAAAGATACGAAATCGAAATAATACATGCAAAAATCATTATGCCAATTAAAAATTGCTTAAGTATACAAATTAAGAAACAAAAAAATAATAATATAATTTTATGAAATACTGGCAACATCGGTCACCTAAATTCTATATTACTAGAGTGACCTAATTTTTTTTAATAATTTGTTTTAAGAATCTATAAAAACAATACACGAAAACTATAACTTAATCAACTAAAACTTCACAGATAACTATAACTGAAACAAAGACCACTTATAAGGTGCACATCAAAATGATAAGGTCAGTTATTTTTGTTTGCTGTACGTAAAAGTACTGATTTATACATTTCATCTTTAAGATTTGGTAACCTTTGGAAACATATTTATAACGAAAAGTAACTGCTTGATCCGATGAGTGTGTAATGGGCCCATATTTTGTTCTCCAACTTACGACACAGGTCAGCGTTGTTTTGCCTAAAATACACGACAAGAATGATAAAGCGAGATATTTTCATTGCTGATCAGTGTTGGGATCTGACAATGTTTAAATTGTACCAGTGATAAAATTGTACCAAATCAGCATCAATTGTACCATCATTTGACATTAAGGAAAAAACAAGCAAAACATATATAAGGTAGCTCAACATAAAAAGATGCTACTTAAAACTTTAACACCAGGGTATTTTAAAGTGCTGATTATTGACCTTGATTCCTTGAATTTCTTTTCTGTGGATATTAGTCCTAAAAAATCAAATCGTATACAAATTTTTAAGATTAAGGTAAATGAAATCCCGCAATTCCTAAAATAAATACCAAAAATCGAAAAATTAAAATTTTTAGGCTTTGGCCCATTAATTCCACATATGGACTAGGGTTTATGAAATACTTTCAGCGATAATTAGAAAAATATATAGCTTTTTACAGCAGCCTTCTTTTTCCGATCCCTTTGATATTTTAGAACATATAGGCTAATGTCAAAATTTCGATGTAAAATATATCAAATTGAAGGACCTCCATATTCTACTAGGATCATCACTTTCACACGAAATTTGTTTTAAAATATAAAATTTGTATATATTCCTTAAGAATTTCTTTATGATCTGGCTACACTACAATTGCAATCAAAAACTTTGCTAAAGTCACCGGATCTTCATCCGATTAAGTATGCCTGGAGCTATTTGGAAGAACAAAAAGACCTTACTTTCTCACCAGAAAGAATGAAAAAAAATATCAGCCGAATAATGTTGGAAACTGATTAAGGCGGTGCAAAAACGTAACTGAAATATATATCACTTATACATAATAGGTTTAGCAGAGTAAATAATAATCCTGAAATTAAATCAAGAATGTTGCAATTTAGACAGGGTGGGTTAGAGAACTGTAAAGTTAGAAATATAAAAAAAATTGGTTAAATAAAAACATTTATGAATAAATTTTATATGAAATTGTACCAAAAAAGCATTAAGTGTACCAGTGTACCACTGATGTATCAATTGTACCAAATTTGGTACAATTGTACCACAAATCCCAACACTGTTGCTGATACAGCGATTTTTCGAAATTTCGAAATATAAGCAGACATACAATGTAAGGCTACATGCACAAGCACATGTTTGTTCCAAAACAACAAGCTGTAGTACAAGTTTGTCTGCAAAGTATAACTTCCTACTGAGGAGAGGTATAATGATTAATGAGGTGGTCATAACTTGCATTAAAGGCTACAAAGCCAAAGTTAGCAAAGCCATTGTTTCAAGTTATCTGATGCCAGTGCATTAATTAACAGTCTTCGCAAATTTAAAAAAAAAGACATGTTTTCTATTATATCGAAATTGCTGCTGTCTTAGTACTTCACAATAATTATTTTACCGTACAAATCAGAAAAACTTCAATTACGGTCTAATACTTCTCTAGCAAAAAAGCGTCGAACCAGCCTCAAATCCCAATACCAACTGTTGCCAAATGTACATAATAGCTCCAAAGATAAAAATTTATGACCGTATAACAAACACATATTGCCTCTCTTCATTGATCATCAGCAAAAGACCTCACCTATGCATCTTTAGGTATTTAAAGTTTTGTAGATGTGAAAGTCTATGAAAATACATTGTCGCTTTGATAACGAACAATTTTCTAGTCTCATCGATCTATTGACTGCTAAATGAACACAAGTCCTTGAAATTTACTTTTGGGCGAAAAAGCTTATTGGTGACAGTAGGCTATTCATCTCTGTTGACTCGCTTTAGCCACGACTGAATATGGGTTGTGTTTCATTGTTTTATCGTTCCTACAATTGAATAAGCTTTAATGCAAAAGGGGACCAGGACAAGGTCCCAAAACCTAGACGTTTAAGAGTTATACACGGTTTCCTTTGATATCCCATCCATTTATAGTCGACTGGCCAATGATATATAGTAAATTTATTATTTAGCCGAACAGTTCGTAGGAAGGTTCAAAGCCCACCTGTCGTAGCTGCACTCAAGAACACCTCTGCTTTACCTCTGTAAAATTTCATTAAGATACATTTAGCGGTTCATGAGATACCGAATTATGTCCAAAATAAATCGTTTTACAACCACTTTGCGTTGCGGTGTTGTAATCGGATAGACAGATAAAGGCAGATGATTTTTGTTCTATTCTTTACTTAAACACGTCTAGTTTGAAAAGTGACCTTCCACATCTCGAAGGAAGCGTTTTTTATATTCATAGCTGTTCTCAATGCTAATTTAAAATTCGAAACTTATAACGTTGTAGAGTCCTCAAATTTTTTTTTTGCCAAGTTTGACTAAAGGTGTGGCTTAGTTGACCACCGTAGAGCAGGGAAAAAATTTGATAGTTTTTTTCTTCCCTTTTAAAATTATATATCACTCATTTAGAGAAGTGTGTAATTTGGTCAAACTTCCATTAGTCTGACACTAGGCCTAAATTTATAAAAGTATCCTTGAAACTGGGAAAAAATCATGCTGTTTCTAAATTCTCTAGCTTATATAGTATAAGAATCACAAACAAGATAATCGAAAGAAGCGCTTTCGAATATCGATTTTTTTCCGCCATGGCCCCTCTGTGCGTCGTCAGCGTCTTGACAATATTTTGTTTGAATTTTCCCTTTGATTTGAAAGTAATCCAAACCAAATGTTAAGGCTCTTACACTATTATAGCGCTGAAGATATGGTTTACTTATTTACTTTGTATAGAGGTACCCGTCTCTGGGTAATTACTTAGGAAGTCTCAGCTTAGGTTTAATATAAGTATCTATAATTGTAGAGTTACGTAAATTGGGTCTTAAATTTATAGTTTACAAAAATAAAAGGTGCTGCCAAGTTTTCAGTAGTGTTAAATCTGTAAAATTCATACTTTCACCGCTTCTTTTCTACTTTTTCTTGGTAATGCCAACTTTTTACGGGAAAATTATCTTATATTTGAACCGAGGTATTTTTTTTTAATTCCGCCAGTAGTTTTTACGTTATGTGAACCCAGACATATAGACAAACAAGAATTCAAAAACTGGTGTTTTGTATTCTATATCTACACCAGCAACAAATTTTTTTAAAAATGTTACACGTACAGAAATGGTCCTGCTACAGTTTTATTATATGTGTAGATGGATATCAACTCTGTATAACTATTTCTTTATAAACGTCTAACAGAATATAGTGGACCTTACTTAAACAGAAATAAGTGACCTTACTCTTTTGATGCGCATCTTATTAAATAAAATAAAATGTGTTTTAATACATTTATAACAACAACTAAGATTCAGGTACAAAAAGGTTGAAAAAATTAAATAAATAAAATATATAACAAAATAATGCAGAATATAAATTACTCGCAACAAGAAAAAAGCATCAACAATTTGATTAAAACATAAATTATAAACTTACATTGACTAGACGTTGTAAAGTTGCCACATATGAATTTTCACTGTGAACAATGGCCGCCACGATGTGACGACGTTTTAGTTGTTGCTGTGAAAGACCAGGTGGCGCTGGTGGTAGCATTGGTTGTATCAAACGGTTGTGAGCCGAACGGGCAGTACCGTTGGCGCGACTGCCAGGTGGTATCATTAAATCCAAATCGAATCTAGAAGTCGATGCGGTTAATGATGAAATATCATCATCTTCATTCTGGTCAAAAGAATTACAAAAGAAAAGAAGAGAGTAAAAAAATAAGTTGTTGCAGGATACATTTGATTAAAAAATTAATTTTAAGATTTAAAAATAAAGATAAAATTGTTAACAACAGGACATTAAACAAGCTGTTCTCTTTTTGTTTTTGTTTTTAATTTTGTATTTGTATTTGTTTTTATTTTTTTTTATTCTACTTACTTCTGGTACCCCAGGCATTTTACACGCTGATTTTGATGAATTCGCCGAATTTGTTAGTTTTTGTGGTGAATCACCACACACAGCATCTGGCAAATCAATACTCGAAGAATTCGATTGTCTGCCATCGCGACCGCCCACATCATATTGATGTGATGAACCGCGTCGTATGGAAAACCAGCGAGAAAGCCTACCACCAGGCGTTTCACCCGGTGTGGTTATGTCTTCTCGTGGCGGCTGATGGGCTGTAGGCATTGTTGTGGCACAAGTTGTACTGGCTCGACGTGTTAAGGTACCACTACTACTAATACTACCTCCTGCTCCTCCTCCTCCACCGCAAACACCACCACCACTACCTGTACTACTGCTTGTACTTGAATTGCTGCTGGTATCAGCAGTCGAGTTGTTGGCATTCGGTGAACGCCATTTGTCAAATGACAAGTGTTGTTTGGCGCGATTGAATGTTGAACGCAATTGTGAATTGCGTTGATTTGTGGCACTCAGTGATGACGTCAGGCTGCCGTTTAATTCCTCCTCGTTGGCCAACTCTTCGTCTTCCGAAGAGCTGTTAGGTGGTAAAGGTGATTTGGTTTCGAAATCAATTTGTGCGGTATCTGTTAAATGTTCGCTGGCCCCGCTATTGGATAAACTAGAACCGTCTGTGGCGCCACCAACGGCAGTCGATCCGCCGTTGGCGTTTAAACTACCACCAGCTATTGTGTTGCCGGTGACAGCAGTCCCCTGTATAAGAGGTTGCTGTGAATGTTGTTGTTGTTGTGCCGCTTCGTTACAGCGGCCTATAACAGAGCCTGTAAACGTTGAATGTTGATTGTGACTGTGTTGGTGGTGATGTTGTTGCTGGTGCAAATGCTGGTGTTGATGTTGCTGATTTGTAACTGGTTTAATAATTAAGGGCTGCAGATTATGACGTGCTGTTGCCAAATTGTCAGGACGTCTTAAATTTGTAAGATTGTGCAATTGTGCTGTGGTTGTCGTTATGTTGCCGTTTTTAGCGCTTTGAGCGCTAGTTATCGTTAAATTTTGATTGGTGTTATTATTGTGATGTGTTGTCGTAGACGGTAATGGATCTTCCCAAGAACCAGAAGTTAGTTTTGATTCATCTATGAAAGAAAAGAAAATAAGAAGTTTAAGTTTTGAGTTGGAAACATTAAGAAAACTACTAAATCGTTTTTTTCAGTGTAAAAAGTAAAAAAGTTTTATTAATTTTATTTTGCCGTTTATTTTTAGGGTTCCCTACCCAAAGGGTAAAAACGTAACCCTATTGTTTTCGCTACAATGTTTATCCGTCTGTCACTGCCCTTTATCTCTGGAACCGTAATAGGTAGACTCTTGAAATTTTCACAGGTGTATAACTGTTGCCGTAATAGCAATAAATACTAAAACTTATAGGGTGTTCCGATAGAGCCGTGTTATTCACGTATATGTGTTTATTTCTTGAACTGTAGGGGGCATACTTCTAAAATTTAAAAACAGTAATTAAAACTTAGTTCGCTGTATAAACAAAAATGAAAAAATAAATCTAAAAATTAAAGGGTGTTCCGATAGTGACGTGATTTGCATGTATAAGGCCTAAGTTATGAACAACAATAGGTAGACTATTGAAATTTTACAGAAGGTGTAAAAAGTAAACACTTAAACTTATAGGGTGTTCGGAAAGTGACGTGTTATTTGTGTTGCTATTTACACTTATATAGCCTTATTTTTTGAAACGTAATAGGTAGAGATTTGAAATTTTTACAGTAGATGTGTTGCCATCGCCGCTATAACAATTAAAGGGTGTTCCGCAATAGCATATTTTTCACTTATAATTTTATTTTGATAATATTGGTTCAATTATGTATGGAACAAAATATCACCCAAATGGCACACCTCCATTCGATGCTCTAAATTTTCGATGACGGTGAGGCATAATTGAGGTTCTATGTGACGAATTATGTCATCCTTTAGCTCTTGAATTGTTGCTGGCTTATCGACGTACATCTTTTCTTTCAAATAACCCCAAAGAAAGAAGTTCAACGTTGTCAAATCACATATCTTGGCGACCATTTGACATCACCACCACGTGAGATAACACGGCCATTGAATTTATCGCGCAAAAAGGCCATTGTTTCGTTAGCTGTGTGGCAAGTGTCACCGTCCTGTTGAAACCACATATCGCGCACATCGATACCTTCCAATTCGGGCCATAAAAAGTTTGTTATCATCTCACGATAGCGAACACTATTTACAGTAACTGCCTGACCGGCCTCATTTTGGAAAAAATACGGCCCGATGATGCCGCCATCTCATAAACCGCATCAAACAGTCACTCTTTGTGGGTGCATTGGTTTTTCGACTATCACTCTTGGATTATCATTCGCCCAAATGCGGCAATTCTGGTTATTGACGAATGAATCCACTGAGGTGAAAATGTGCCTCATCACTGAAGATGATTTTCTTCGAAAATTGATCATCCACTGTTACCATTTCTTGCCCCCTTTCTAACCATTGCTCGATTGTGTATCTTTCCATAGTTCAAATTTAGAAATGTCAAATTAAATAAAGAAAAAACTTGACCTTAAACTCGGCCCTTAAAATTTAATCACCCGATATACATGTATATCGTGCAGCTTTTTTTATTTTGGATATCTCGAAAACTAGAATCAGTGTTTTGTTTTCAAAGTTTTTGACAATCTAACAAACAAATGCGTAAGGAATAAGGTTTATTTGAAAATTTGTTCCAAAATACTCTTCAAGTACATTTTATTTGTTATGAATATGGCCATAATTATTTATAATTTTATATAGGGTGGCCCTCCTTAGTTTAATTCAAATGAATGAATGAAGTTTGTATTATCAAGAAAAGTCTTGCATACATTAAGAATCTTGATTTGATAATGAACTGACAGCGCACTTAGCAACTTCGATTTGTGCTTTTTTTTTTGTTTAAACGAAACAGAAAAGTAAATTTAAACACCTTTGCCAATTATTGGAAATGCGGCATATTCTTTAACTGCGAATAAGCAAATAAAACTTTTGTTTTTGGCGCATGAATTCCAGCTGTTTAACTTAAGTTTTTTGAACTCGGCAAATTACAGAGCTTTTACTTTCAAAACTATGTTCGCGCATTTACGTTTTATATATTTTTTATAATTTTCATTATTTAGCTAACAAAGGCTTAGTTAGCAGCTAACGCTAGCCCACGAAATACATATGTCTAAAAATACAAAATTATTATTCCATATTCCATGTTCTCACAAAGAATTTTATGTAACAAAACTACTAAATCATCATCATTTATGGTTGACTTAAAATTTATTCGATTTTCTTTTTCTTAGTTGTGCACCAAGTGAGTGGGTGTTTCACTTCACTTTTCCCTAGTTCTTGATGGATTTCAACTCCTTTGTCATAAATGGCAAAAGAATAAAATAAATAAAAAAACTCATTTCCTTTTTTTTTTGTTCAACACATTACTTTTTTCTATTATTAAATTAAAAAAGAAAATACTTTTTGTTTTGACTTCGCCTATTTAATGGACTTGTCATATTTTAAGAGAGAACGGCGGTTTTTTGCTTTTTAAGAAACAAAACAAAAAAAAAAAAAATAAATTGAACTTTATAGTTTCGTTTTTTTTCATTACTTCTTCAGTTTCTTTTCAAACTCAAAGCAGATGAAAAAGCAACAGATAAGTACAAGCTGGTTTGTATGTTTATGCATTTTTAATGTTGCTTTTAATGTAGAAAATTTGCTATCTGTTCGTTGTTGTTGTTGTCGGTCGGTTAAGGCGATAAGCTCTTGTGTTTTATTTTTTCGCAGGGTCAGTGTTAATGAACTATTGGAAAGAGAAAAAAAGTACTCGTCGTTTTGCACATTAAATAACACTTTGCTATAAAACTAAGAAATAAAAATCTATCTCACACTATATTAAACAGAAAGTCATAAAACATAAAGGAGACGGAAGTAATCTTATCAGGATGATGACTACACATTTCTTATGCCCTTAAGTATAAGAACAAGTCAGCAAATGATGTTCGTCATTTCCAAAAATCTAAACAAAGAGAAAAGAAAACAAATATCTGACTGATATTTTTAATTAAAAAAAAATCGATAATTCAATTCAGTAAAAAGTACCTATTTCATAAAAAGTACTTTTTCTAAAATTATTTTTATAAAAAGTACTTAATTTACAAAAAGTGCTTTTAAAAAATTATTTTTATAAAAGATACTTTTTAGAAAAGTAGGCTTTTTATAGTATATAAAAATCTATGTACTTTTATAATTTTTTTTACAAAAAGTACTTTAAATTTTTTTAAGTACCTAATTGCTATTTTTGAAGTAATTTTTGCTGGTACGACCGTAACGCTACCCAATGAAATTAATGGTGCAGAGTCCCCATAGTATTTATTAAAAGTGGTTTTGCACGACGTGTATTTGTCATACCACTTGTCAGTTTGACTGAGAAGTAACATTTAGGCAATTAATGCCTATATTAACTGTGTAACTTCCATTAGAAGGGGATAGTAGTAGATAAGACAGATGGTTAGTGTGATAGTAAAGCTTCGCTTATGGCAACACTGCATTTGCACGTTATGATTATTTTTATAACAGTGTTGCAGCGCCTCTGGTGTTATGTAGGCATATTGGTTTGAAGCTAGCATAGCCAATTAATAATAATTTTACTTCGCTGGCGATTTAGTGCTATGTGGTAATACCGGCGAAGGAGGGCGCTGTGATATCCATTGTTATAAAGAGAAATTAATATATAGAAGAAAAATTGATGTTGCCTTGGCTGAGTATTGAACTCGTGACCATTGCTTAGTAGTCAGCGTGCTAACCACTCTTAAGCTACAGCACCCTCATGTAATTTCATGTGTTTGTCAAAATAGCCATTTTACATACGGTTTATAACATGTGACATAACCTACAATATATAATTTTGCAGCCACACAGTTTTATATTTCCAACCACAGCTGATGCAAAGATGCAAACCTAGAGGTTTTGGCACATTTTAGCGCTTTTGGTATCACAAAAAGCCTAAAATAACAAAATATCAAGTTGGCATTACAGGATGTCGAATGCTTTGTCACATAAAATAGAATACGTTTTAAATGAAAAATGTCATATGTATTGCACACATGGAAAATACACATGTCATCTTTATTTATGGGTCACACGACGTGTATAGAATTTACACATGGAAAAGTGACAAGTCATATGACAAATACACGTCGTCGTGTAAAACCACTTTAAGCTCTTTTTGATGTTTTTTTATATAAAAAATTATCGTTGAATCAGCTTAAGAAATTCACTTTTCTCCATTTTCGGAAGTATGAAGTATTAAAAAGCAAACTAAAGGGTGGTTAAGTTTTAAGGGCCAAAGTTGATTATTACACAAATTATTTAGGAAATTATTTCTTTTTATTTTGATAATATTGGTATGGTTTAATTATGTATGGAACATAATATAGGCCAAGTGGCCAACGCGATCTCAGCGGCACACCTCCATCCGATGCTCGAAATTTTCGATGGCGTTGAGGCATAATTGAGGTTCTATGCTGTTATTGTGCCGAATTATCTCATCCTTTAGCTCTTTCAAATAACCCCAAAGAAAGAAGTCCATCTCTGTTAAGTCACCTGATATTGGCGGCCAATGGACATCGCCACCACGTAAGTTTGAAATTGAGAAATGTCACTTTAAGTGTGGAAAAAAACTTGACATTTAGGTGTGGTTCACATTCAACATCGGCTCTCAAAATTTTACCAACCGATAATGTCGGCAGCTTTCTCAAAATTCGACTGCAGTCCAGTAATACCAATCAGTTAACGGGAGCAATTGAAAATTATTGTGCTGGAAATACAAAAAGTCATGGAATAATAAAGCTGCCCTTGTTTGAAGTTGTTTTTTAATGTGGTGTAATTTTCCACTCTTTAAGAAGTTTCTTGAATATGTACAGCTTGTTTGTTTTAGAGGTTCACAACTTTGAGTTAGCAACATTGCTTTATTTAACAACCAGTTTAACAGATTATTGTTGCTTTGGGACGGACCCACATTCCACACAGCGAGCGTTACAATTGACTTATTCAAAGAAACTTTTGATAAAAGAATAATTTCACGTATTAGTCCAATATGTTGGCCACCAAGATCGTGTGATTCAACGCCATTGGTTTATTATTTTTTTTTTGGGGTTATGTAAGTCACTTGTCTACGTTGGAGACAATTGAACATCTGGAAATCAACATTCTAAGAGTTATTGGCGAAATACGAGCGCAAATGCAGCGAAAAGTTTGTGAAAATTGGTGTTCCAGATTGCGCCTTCTATGCGCTAGCCGTGGCGGCCACATCGCCAAAATCATATTTAAAAATTAATGTCATACAATTTTCTATCCAATAAAGCCTATTTCATTGATATTAATAAAACCAAGATATATGTGACCCGGCCTATGAAAAGGTGGCTTATGACTCAAAACAAATTTTTCCACTTTTTGTTGTTGCTGTTGCATTGTTTATGTTTAACAACTAATTTTTCGAAATTTTATTTTTGAGTCATAAGCCACTTTTTCTCTTTTCATAGACCGGGTCACATATATCTTTGTTTTATTATGATTTAAACTTGTGTAACTCTAAAAAAAAAACACCCTTTATGTATGAGTATATGTCACAGTTGTTTACTTATTATTAATTTTTTATGCAAATATCAAATATATAATATATTTTGTATCTACATACCTAACATTGCAAGAATCAAATTTTCATTTCAGGATCACATTCATAAAGCCAATACACTAATTTTGCACAAACATATTGACACTTAAACATTTATTTATTCAAAGATTTGAATGTCATGCATTTATGTCAAAATGTGAAAAAGCCTGTCTACGAGTATGACGAACAACTTCATTTTTACCGCCAAGCCCGACGATCAGTAAATAAAGGTTTTAAACCCTAACAAGCAAAACTTAAGGGAAATGTAAAAAACCCCGATAACAATCTATGAGCATGAGAATGAAGTGAAACAAATCTCTTCAAATTATGTTAACCACCAATAGGTAGAGCCAACTAAAATATAAATAAATAAATTGACGACTATCTCTCTACTCTAGATTCCATTTGCCGACATCAAAACGCCTTTTATTTGTCCAACAAAAAAAAAAAAAAAAAAACAAAACTTACAAAAAATTACTATAAAACTAGATAAAATCTTACAAAAATATTGAGCACACAGGAACAAATCGATTAATCATTTCAACAGTTACAACGACGATAGTACGTGAAAACTGCAAATGCCCACACAAAAATAAGAAAAAAAAATACTTTTACATACATACATAAATTAGAACCACTGTGCAGTAGTAACATACATAAATACATATACTATATGGATGAACGAGTAATTTACTTTTATATTTATTAAAACAAAATTAGAAAAAGTAAAAAGTGAATCAAATTCTTTTAAAACGATTTTCTATGGAAAATTTTTTTAGCTGAAGGTCTGAAAGTCTAATTTTATATAATTAAAGCTGGAATTCATTTGCTAAGTATTCTATTCACTTGAGACAAATCTATTAAAATATAATGGTTTGAGTTCCTCTGAAGACCATTAGGCTTAATGGGATGCCCAGAGAACCCTTATATTTTTATACACATATGTAGCGGCATATAACGAAGCAGACCTATAACCTTATGGGTCCCTTTTATACACTATTTTAATTGCAATGACTTTTGATGCCCGATTCGTAATTTGCGTCTTCTTTACTTTCACCTGATCTCGCGCTTTCACTAACCTTTGCTCTCGACTATGCTCCCCCATAACATCCACATTTATATGTGGCTGCCTATTGACCTAATCCCTAGGCTAGCCAGTGCAGGAAAATCACATATAGTGGTCGCTATCCCCGCTACTTCATCTAGGCTCTGTCTGCAACACTAATGTTCTTCGATTTTCATCTTGACCAGATGATATTTTAATGTTTTCTGACTAATATCCAGCTTATTTTACCTCGATTATATACTTTCTGCACTTCCTATAAAAGGACTAGTGACTCAGGAGTATCTTTAGAGCTTAAATCGTTTTCCTCTTGCGAACATTTCCTGTCCATCTCTTACAGAAAAGAGCTCATTAAAAGACTAAGTTCTTCATCTTTTACTAGATTTTCCAGTCCATACTAGTCAAATTCGTACGGCCCTGTTTGATTTTATCAAAAATAGAATTCATTAAATTCCCAGTAATGGGTAAAAGATGTCAACTCATACAGAACTGCATATATTAAAATTGAATTTTGACAGAAGCCACAATTCGGTAGACTTAATTTAACCAGCCTTAAGGCCAAGACAGGAGCAAATTAGGAGCTTGTTACCATCTGCCAACGCTCTAAGGTATAAGTCAAACATTTTACCACCCGAGAAACTCTCTCTTCTTTAAAGAGCATAGGCTAGGAAGTACTAAATCCCTAAGAATAAATTCAAATAAATCTAATTAAAATAGTCAGTGAAGCAATCTTGGAACAGTCCATGTTGGTTTGTCTCTATCCTGAAAGATCCGAGTAGTCGCTGTAGAGGTGCTGTTCTCACTTGACTCTTTCTTAAATAAACACACTATAAAGCACTTACCACATGAAGAAATATGAGATTCTCCTATAGGCCAGATGTGCCTAAGGGCAAAATGTATCTGGAAAGTGTTGAAGTGATAGTCAGAGACTGTGTAGCCAACGAATCACGCATTACGGCTGGTCATCCTTTGCACAAACATGTGTGCAACTTCTAAGTCACACAACGAATGAAACCTAGAAACAATCAACAATTGATGCGTGAATTGCGTTGCTTTTTCGAAGAAAATTTTGTTCACTACTAAAGTACATTTCCTCCTCAACACATTTCTTGCACTTAGGGAAAAGTATCCTTAAAGATTAACTAAGACCTTGTGGTCTGAGGGCCTAATTGCCCCATTCTTTTTCTCGAAAAAAAAAGAAAATGCTGTTATATCAATTATATCAATTCTATCGTGCGCAAGCGGAGGATAATAACGACTTGGTTGTGGGACACCTGCCACATATTAGCAGAAATAATTGCAAAATTTTATAGCGAATTTCCAAGACGTATCAATTCGCGACACGGTGCCAATAATTGTCCTTCGAAATTTTATGATTATCATCGCCCTATTCTTTCCTATGGAACTTTTAACGAGGAGAGTCTAAGATACCAAATCGAATACGATTGCAGAACTGAAATAGGAGATACGACAGCAAACCTGTGAGCTGCTGTGTACTAAATTTCCAAGCCGCACCAATTCGTGACACGGCGTCATCAATTGATCTTCTAGATTTTGTGACTTAACATCGTACGATTACTTTGGTTGGGACTATTTAACCGAAGCGAATACTATTGCAGAACTGACATAGAAGATAACATTAACACTGTGCGTCGACGTGGATTATCACGACAAAAGTGAATTGATGAACTTAAATGAAGCACCATCCTATAGCACTTTGAAAAATTGGTATAATCAATCGTGGCCGACGCTCGCTCAAAGACGAATTCCGTGAAGGTCGTCCAAAAACGGCCGTTGTGCCAGAGAACATTGATGTCGTGCGTGAACTCATAATGAAAGATCATTATGTGACATACCGTGAGATAGAGACATTCTTGGACATTTCTCCCACCAGCATACATTCGATATTGCATAAACAGCTGGCCGTAAAAAAGGTTTGTTCTCGTTGGATCCCACACAATTTGACAGTCGCTCAAAAAAAGCCTCGTGTCGATTGGTGTAAAGAAATGTTGCAAAAAAACGATCGCGGTGCTTCAAAAGACGTTTATAAGATCGTCATAGGTGACGAATCATGGATATATGCGTATGAGTCCGAAACAAAACAACAATCGACCATGTGGGTCTTCGAAGACGAGCCAAATCCAACGAAAGTTGTTCGTCGAAGAAGCACTTCGAAGCAAATGGTCGCCTGTTTCTTCGGCAAAACTGGTTATGTGGCGACTTTTCCGCTTGAGTAACATAGGACGGTTAATTCCGACTGGTACACAACAATTTGTTTGCCTGAAGTCTTTGGAGAAATTCGAAAAAAGAACAAGATAAGACGAATCATTGTTCACCATGACAATGAGAGCTCTCACACATCGGCTCAAACCAGCGCCTTTTTGACCGGCCAAAACGTCGAATTGATGGGTCATCCGCCGTACAGCCCTGACGGATTTGGCACCCAATGACTTCTTTTTATTTCCGCACATCAAGAAAAAAATGCGTGGTCAACGATTTTCTTTGCCAGAAGATGCTGTTGAAGCGTTCAAAAACCATGTTTGTCCATGAGGTGTCTCAATCGGAGTGGAAAAAGTGCTTCGAAAATTGGTATGAGCCCATGAAAAAGTGTATAAATCATGCTGGAGAATACTTTGAAAAACAATAAAACCATTTTTGATGATAAATATAGGCATTTTTATTATTAGGCCAGAAATATATATAGCAGCCCTCGTTAAACCTTTGCCTTGCAGCAATGTCATCGAAAATTAGGAAAATGTCATGTGAGCCGGGGCGACCATGTGTAATGAGATTGTAATATGAAATAACAATAATAATTATATCAATAAAAATAAGTTATTCTAAGTCATTCTTATCTATGTCATCCCTAACACAATATAATATTTGAAGCATGATTCAGAAACCACTTCGAACGTACTTAAGGTCAGCAACTAACAACCCACATTCTACCAAAAAACTAGAAAATAGCCGGGCAACATGTGATACAAAAATATATATTTTTTTTTTATAAAAAATACAATCCTCCTTAAAATAAACTCTTGGTTATTTAATAAATTTTTTAGCAAAGAATAAATAAAAACAAAAAACATGTTGCCTGTTTCAAGGACATAAGTCATAGTAAAACCTAAAAACCCATTTAAGTCACAAAACTATTACATATTTCATTGATGATATTTATAGCCTTTTGATGGTTTTTAGTCTAGTTGCAGAAACACGTATAAATAATTGTGTTGTGATCTGTTTCATTTGTTTTGATTTTGTTGTTCCAAGTCTCATGTGACAATATTTGTAAGATGTTAAATAAGTTTTTCCTTCGTTTGCTAAGTTTGACAAATGACTTTGTCTTGTCAGCCTCCATATAAGAGTGCGTAAAGCGTGTATGGATTTTGGAAAAAGAAAAACAAAAACTAAAAAAAATAAACTAGAATAAAAACTACTACGCACGCACGTAAATGGAAAATAGTGGCAGTAGTACCATGAAGTATTGGTTAGTAGTAACAGCACACACACACAGTATTCATAAGATGTGCAAAAACTTGTCATCAACTACCGAAGAGCAAGTTGAATGTAGGTTTATTATAAAAAATTGTCTTACTGCCAGCAATTGAATTAAACACAAACGGTGTGGTAGGACGGACAGTCAACTGAACTGAACTGAAATATGAGCTGTCTCTTAGTCTTACTACTGCAATTATTTAAACAGTTGAATAGAGCTGTTTGTTGTTGCTCAGTGTTTTACTTATTTACATTTATCCGACCTTATTTACTTTCTGCCTTCTTTTAGTAGCTGTTAGCTTTAATCATTATTTGCCTTAAGTTTGGGTTGCGTTATTTGCTTATTGAATGAATGAATAAATAAATGAATGCCTTCATTTAGCTTGTTACTCGTAGTTAACTACAGTCAGCCATAGAGATAAATGTTTTAAGATAAAAAAACAGCAACAACTACGAATCTCTTTGAATTAAACGTAAATGAACGTTCGTTGGATAATATCGATACAGTTTTTTTTTGTTGCATTGTTTATTTGTAGCTGTATGTGTGTATACGTTTGTATCTTTTTATTTATTTTCTTAGCTGATATTCAATACATCAATGAGGATGTTTTTATTTAGCTGTTGTTATTAGTCTTTGCTTTAGATAATAACCATTGCTTAAATTGTAGCAACAAAATATGGGTCGCATTTTATTTCAGTTACTGTTTTTCACTTTACACGTTTACATACATACATAAAATACAATAAAGAGTGAGATCGAGCAAATTTTCATTCAAATTTTTCCTAAGTTAGTTTAGTTGTTGGTAAGGTATTAATGCTTAAGGCTATATTCACAAAAATGTGGTGAGATAATTTGTTTTATGAACTATTTATAAATCAACAAGTAAGAGTACTATATACGGTCATGCCGACTTTTATATACCCTTCACCATTTTAATGCTGTGTTATCCTCTTACCTTTCTTTGTAATTTTTTTTGGAAAATTTTTTTGTAAAAATTTTTTTATTAAACCTTTTTGCAAAAATTTTTTGTAATTTTTTTTTATAATTTTTCAAAATTTTGTTTTAAATTTTTTGCAAATTTTTTGTTAAACTTTTTTTCCAAAATTCTACGTAAAATTCTTTTGAAAATTTGTTTTAAAAATTAGAACATTCCTGCAATCTAATGGGTGATTTTTTTGAGGTTAGGATTTTCATGCATTAGTATTTGACAGATCACGTGAGATTTCAGACATGGTGCCAAAGAGAAAGATGCTCAGTATGCTTTGACATTTCATCATGAATAGAATTACTAACGAGCAACGCTTGCAAATCATTGAATTTTATTACCAAAATCAGTGTTCGGTTCGAAATGTGTTTCGCGCTTTACGTCCGATTTATGGTTTTATTAATGCGATTGTGACCAAGTTTCGCACTCAGTTTACTTTATTGGACATTAAACCAACCACACGAATGCGTACAGTGCGTACAGAAGAGAATATTGCGTCTGTTTCTGAGAGTGTTGCTGAAGACCGTGAAATGTCGATTCGTCGCCGTTCGCAGCAATTGGGTTTGTGTTATTCGACCACATGGAAGGTTTTACGCAAAGATCTTGGTGTAAAACCGTATAAAATACAGCTCGTGCAAGAACTGAAGCCGAACGATCTGCCACAACGTCGAATTTTCAGTGAATGGGCCCTAGGAAAGTTGGCAGAAAATCCGCTTTTTTATCGACAAATTTTGTTCAGCGATGAGGCTCATTTCTGGTTGAATGGCTACGTAAATAAGCAAAATTGCCGCATTTGGAGTGAAGAGCAACCAGAAGCCGTTCAAGAACTGCCCATGCATCCCGAAAAATGCACTGTTTGGTGTGGTTTGTACGCTGGTGGAATCATTGGACCGTATTTTTTCAAAGATGCTGTTGGACGCAACGTTACGGTGAATGGCGATCGCTATCGTTCGATGCTAACAAACTTTTTGTTGCCAAAAATGGAACAACTGAACTTGGTTGACATGTGGTTTCAACAAGATGGCGCTACATGCCACACAGCTCGCGATTCTATGGCCATTTTGAGGGAAAACTTCGGAGAACAATTCATCTCAAGAAATGGACCGGTAAGTTGGCCACCAAGATCATGCGATTTGACGCCTTTAGACTATTTTTTGTGGGGCTACGTCAAGTCTAAAGTCTACAGAAATAAGCCAGCAACTATTTCAGCTTTGGAAGACAACATTTCCGAAGAAATTCGGGCTATTCCGGCCGAAATGCTCGAAAAAGTTGCCCAAAATTGGACTTTCCGAATGGACCACCTAAGACGCAGCCGCGGTCAACATTTAAATGAAATTATCTTCAAAAAGTAAATGTCATGGACCAATCTAACGTTTCAAATAAAGAACCGATGAGATTTTGCAAATTTTATGCGTTTTTAAAAAAAAAAAAAGTTCTCAAGCTC
The DNA here is from genome assembly GCA_949628195.1 of Phasia obesa. NCBI lineage: Eukaryota > Metazoa > Arthropoda > Insecta > Diptera > Tachinidae > Phasia > Phasia obesa. Next base: position 92,465,197 of record OX451218.1, read on the forward strand.
TTAAAAAATCACTCTTATATTGCGTTAGAATGGTCAGACTAAAGCAAAAAAAAAAAATCCTTAAAAAAATTTTCCTTTTCCATGTGTATTTCGACTGGTTACCAGTGGGCACCTTTGGGTCTATTGGCTAGCTCTAGGTGTATTGCCTTCTATTAAGTTCTTTAATACAAATCAAAGCAGAATATCCTTACCAACCAAAAAATCCAAAACACAAAATCGGCATATAGATCCCCCGAGATCTATATGCACTCCTTGCGAGCTACCTGTCGCGGTCTTATATTTACTTGACAAAAGAAAAAGCGAAAAGGAATCATTAAACCCGAAAAAAAATGAAACAAAAACGTGAAAAAATATAGGTGGGCGTGGGTGTTGGCCCCAGCCTTCAAAGGAATGATCGAGATGTTGCTGATTACAATCCCAAAATTTTCGAAACTATGCCTGAAAGCTTGTAGTCCTTAAATTTTTTGCATCTCTTCTTGTGCCTTGGCAAATGACATTACTACCCGAACACGGACAGACGAAAATCGCTTAATCAACTTCTCTGTGTATAAGAATCCAGAATATATATGTATATACCCTTTTCCGCCTGGTTAAGGGTACAAAATATATATGTTTTAAAGCAGTACTTATCCATGCTATTAGAAAGCTACTCAATTGGTCAAAGGTTTATAATAAAAGAACAAGACTTTTAAGGTTAATCTTAGCCAGTGAAAGCCGGAGTTGCCATAGTAGTATTTCATAAATATTACCCAGACATCGGCTAAAAACACAGCTTTTCTAAGCATTTATAAAAGCTCATGGGTTTGCTGCCGTTTACACACTGGTGCCATCTTTCATCAAAAATGAAGCAGGAATAACGGCCAATGGCGATCGTTGCCTCAGCATGATCAATGATTTTTTGTTTAAAACTATGGAGGATCAGGCCGAAATGTGGCGCTACCTACCATATGGAGGCCGCAAATATAGAATTACTCAGCTAGTGCTGGCAAAGTATTGAATAGTGGGTACCGATCAGTTTTTTATGTACTCAATACTCAAAACAAAACAAATTGAATAGAAAATTTAGCGACTTCATTAAAACTGTGATTCACAGTAATTTCTTTTGTATAAAGAAAGGTTTTGAGTAGTGTTGAGTACCCAATTGATAAGTATTTAGTAGTATCGAGTAATTAATAGTAGAAATGTCCACCACTATATACAACATAATCGAAAAATGGACCTGTCAATTGGCCTCCAAGGTCGTGCAATTTTACACCTCTCCTTTATTTCCTATGGAGCCACGTGAAGCCACTAGTTTATGCTAATAATCAGCATCACTTGAAGCCTTTGAGGAAAACATTGTTCGCATTATTTGCAACATACGGCCAGCAAAGCTCGAAAAAGTGGGCCAAAATTGGATATCCAAAATGAATTTCGTCAAGAACAGCTGCGGTGGCCATAAGTTCGAAATCATTTTCAAATGTTGATTGAATTTTCGAATAAAAATATTGTAGGGACAAATTTAATTCGTTGCGTTATTTTTTACAGTTTAAAGTTTTAGAAGGCTTAAAACAAAAGAGTACAGCGGTTACATTTAATGAATTTGGATGGGTAGTAGAATTTATTGATCCTACTCCTTGTACTCTTGTACATGGATAACCTGGCTGTTAATATTTAAATACTCTGTTACAAGAAGTTGATGTGTTAAACGCAAATGTATATACTTTTTTCAATATCACAAAGATTATTTCAATAATATGTTTAAGTTAAGTTAAAGATATTCAAACAATTTTGAACAAGGGCGTTCAACTGAACTTTTGGTTTTTTTAATTCAAACTCTAACAAACTGTTATTACTAAAAAGAGGAAAGTACTGCAGAGTAAAATCGGCACATTAAAAGTGTTTACACAATATTATTTAAAGTCAATTTCCTAATTCCCTTCATTGATCGACCTCATTAAACAAAATATAATCATTTGCCAATAATTTATTCAAAATTGTTGTGTTCTATTTTCTCAACATGACATTTTAATTTTGTTTATTGTCAGCAGGATATAAATGCACACACTGACACACACACACAACTGCACACTACATCATGCATACACACATATGTATGTATACGCAACATCTATACATATAATAAAATAGTAACTCATTTTCGTCTGTCTATTTGTTTTTCGTTTGTTTTCGCATCACGTAAAAACTACTGGATGGATTTTAATAAAATTTTTTAAGGAGGTACCTAAGTATACTGATCCCAATATCGGATGCTTTTTTCCAAGAGAAAGTGGTGAAAAAGCAGTTGAACTAACCGGATATACATACTTTATTTTTTATAAATTAAAAAATACATAAACTGATATGCAGCATAGTTTATGGCGGCACTAAAAAAGTAAGGGCCTTTGATGTGGTTTGCTTTCAAAGCAAAATCGAACAAAATATTGCAAGGACGCGGACGAAGTGGCGGGCACAGCTAGTAATATAATAAACATCTGGTAACCACTAGTAAGTCATCAAGTTTAACCACACAAAATTTGTGGTTGTGTGAGTGCAATCTTTTAGTTTCGTTTGGTTTGGTTTGGTTTTGTTTTCGTTTTCCTGTTGCCTATGATTTCCCTTTATTTCCTTGTAATCCACCTTAACAACATCAACAACAACAAAAACATTGACTAGTTAGTTGAGTGGATGGATGGATGGATGGATAGATAGGTGAATGAATGAATGGTTGTCTAGTTATCTAACTGACTAGCTAAGGGACTAAAAGATTGACACAGTGACGGGCGAACAAATAGACGGACTTACTTTATAAATAAATGTGTGAGCGTGTTCATCTGTAGGCGTTTTTATATGGAGATTTTAAGATTAGATTTGTTGCTGTTCGAAGGTAAAAAGGGCTTTTTTTCTGTTAATAGTTACCACAATCGTACAGAGTTTATTTAGTTGTTTTTTACTTGTTCTTCTTTTGATTTTCAAGTTGTATTTTTTTTCTCTTGATTTGCTTAATTCTAGGAAAAATGTAGATCACATTTTCCTATTTTTTTGTTGTACAAAAAATCTAAACGTGTTGTGAAAATATAAAAATCTTATTGACACAGTGACACTGTAGATTACTTTGTAAAATAATAGTGAAGGGAGGCAAAGAAAAAAAAAACTACTGATATGATGACAGTTATTAAGGCGCTTTGACAACAATGAACTGACTTTGAATGTTGGATTTAAAAAGTAAAAGTTTTGCCCACAATATTAATTTTTAATTTTATTTTTTTCTTAATTTTTTTTTATAACAAAATTTTATTTATTACTTGAGATTTTTAATGATTCCCTGTAGCTTATGAGTTTTATTTTGCTTTCAAATTTAGCATACAGAAGTGTTCTGTTAAAGGGCTTGTTTGGAAATGAATCACTGCACTGCATCTGATGCTCAGTAAGTTCGAAAATGCATCAGTTGGCATCACTGCAAATGCCGTGTGTTCTAAAATGCATCACTGAAATACATGGATGATGCGTACGCAAACATCAAACACGCATCACAAAAATTGGTGATGCAATGGATGAGTATTTTATTTGATTTTTATTAATTTTATTTTCTAAATGACATTTGTTTACACATTTTTAGAACTGAATTTGATGTAAAATTTTCGAATCTATTAATAACAGTTCGATTAGATATGGAAGAATTTTATTTCATTTTTGCTTTCATCTTTTGCTTCTTCTTCATTTGTTATGTTTAAGCATTCGAAATTTTAAACAAGTAATAATTTACACATGCGCATCAGATACAGTTCAGTGATGCATTTCCGAACAAGCCCAAAATCTGGCCGACTTATTTGTATAATAAGTTATGCACCACAGATGTACCGTTACTTTACATCTTGAAACTTAATGTGAAAAAATGAGTCCGAAAAGAGTTGTTTGGATAAGATTAGCAATTATTTGGAGTTGCTTGGATAAGATGTTTACTGAAAAATTGTTTTTTTCCAACAAATCTGTGTCATATTCCGCACGGGAAAATATTTTGCAAAACCATTATTTCTTGAAATAATGGTTAAGTCCACTTAAAAGATCTTACCATTTAACGCTTTTGAATTATTATTCTCTAATATGTCGATTATGGACGGCAACCTAACCGCAGTTGCGCTGCCAGTTGCCGAAATTGTATTACGTATGGCAACTGGCAACTAAATCTTGTTAATTTTAGTTGCCAAAATGTCAACCATAAATTTGCGGTTGCTGTTGATTTTTTTCTCACAAATTATAAAGTAAAAACTGCACTAACTAACTGACTAAAAAGTAAGTTTTTTTGTTTCATTCCTTTCCTCATAATCTTATAGACAACTTGTTCACGTAATCAACCAACAAAAGTATAACGATGAAACGAATAATATTCCGTATTTTCATAGACACATATTTGATCAGCAGCTGGTCCCAGCTTTTTAACTTTAGATGTAAATGGTCCAAAAATGGTCGACATAATTGCGAAAATAGTCAAAATGGATTCAGGAGACCTCCAAACGTATAAATCCGTTAAAATCCCTACATCGATTTTTAACATGATTACTATACTACTTAAGGTAAACTACAACAAAAATAAAATTTCTCGTATTCCTTTATCTGAATTTGGTGCAAAAATAAATGATTTTTAAAACTAACTATCTTAAGTAGATAGATACGACAAACACCGAGTCTAAATATTATTTTTCCCATTTTCTTTAAAATCACCTAATTTGTAGGAAATATTCCTTCAACCCTATTAAGTAGTTAGAGAGAATAAACGAACTTGAGCCTACTTAATTTTCCAAACTGCCTCTAATAAAGAGCAAACATAAATTTAATTTTTTCCAATTTAAATGAAACTCTCTAAGTTATAATGAATAGACATATTAAGCTGTTGTTGATAAGTTTAAGCAGGTAATGTTGTGTTAATCTTTTTGATTTAATCTTTTTTAGTAACTGTTAAGTGTAATAATTTAATACTTTCATAAATAATGTTTTGTTTGCTTTAAGATTTAATCAAAATAATCATTTTCAATCAAATGTAATTATATTAAAAGCTTTATTGAAATTTCATTTTACACAAAGGCTTAGTATTGGTTAAAAATAATCAATATAATAATGCTATAATTTTATCTATAAATTAAAAAAGAAACGAAAAGTGATACACAGGCAGTTATTGCTTAAATTTGAAGTGTGTTACTTGTATAGAAATTACAAGCAAGCGCTGTTTAAGGGAGAGACTGCGACGACAGACTAAACCACAAAAAGGCGAGACTTAGGCACTGTTTATTGGAAACCGAGTCGAATTAAGCTTTTGATAACGTTAGTTTATAAGAAGAAATAAAACAGTATTTTTTATTTTATTTGGCCAGTTTTATATACTTTTTATACTTAGGTTGTCCACAGTTATCGGCATATGTGGTTATTTGGTTATATTAACAAGAAATACTAAAACCAACTGTGCACAAACCATACCCTTGTTTACAAATTATGTGGTTGTCTCTATTTTGTAGTGTTGGAAAATGTTTCAAATTTAGCTACGGGTCAGTTAGTGGTTTAATTTAGAATATATAATTTTTAGTCCAGAAACACTTAAGATATATCAATGGATTTTCACAGAGGGAAAACAGGCGAATTTTTAAATGAAGCTGTAAACAATCGGGCTCTTAAGGCCAAGAGAGAGATTATGGGTCAGCTTATGCCATGAAGTATATCTTCAGTGGTTCGCAAGCTACCGAATGATTTCCAAAATAAAAAGTTTTTAAACAACTATATGGCACCGCAAGGCAAGGCCCCACAAGGCATTAGCTGTGTCTAGTAGTTTTAGCTTGTTATTTTGTATCCAATTAAACCAAACGAACGTGATTACATTCGACTAAGAAGGAGTGACATTGCTTTTCTCGTCAACATCAGAGGGATGACCCGTAAATGATAGCAGCATAATATACAATTTTTTTGTCTAGCACTGACTGAACTTATATGTGTGAAGTTAGCTCCGTCAGTTAGCTTCGTTTTTAACAACCCTGTGTTAGTTAACTCATTTGTACAAAAGTTGGTAAAATACACAAAAATGAATTATTTTAAACATTTTTATGCAAAAGTAATTAAAAGAAGCTATTATAGTAACATTTTATTAATAATTAATAATAAAGGCTTGGAAGAAAGTGAAAATATGCATTTTCCCATATGGACATTTATTAAATATAAAAAAAAAAAATGGCCAAAACATCATGTCCTTTAACCTCCTTCATAGGGGTATAGGGCCGGTAAATACGCACATATGACCTGCATGCCTCGATTAGTCCGGTTTTAAATAGTACGTCAAAATAGTGGAACCAATTAAACGTACTATACGAGGTATACCTGTACATATAATAAAACTAAAACAGGACCATTTCTGTACATGATGATATTTTTTGAAAATTTTGTTGTTGGTGCAGTTACCAATCGAAATGAAATACAAAACAGCAATTTTTGTAATTTTTACCTGTCTGTCCGTTTGTGTTCGCATCACGTAAAAACTACTGGATGAATTTTAATAACATTTTGTAAGAGGGTACCGTAGTACCTCGGTTCAAATATAAGATACTTTTTTCCCGTAAAAATATCTCACTTCCAAGAGAAAATAATGATTAAAAGGTCAAAGTAACCAATTTTACTGATTTCACAATACTGAAAACTTCGCAACACCTTTCATGTTTGTGAACGAGAAATTTTCAACAATATTTTTAGAACTCTATAATGATAGAATTTTATATGAAACCAATTTTGCAACATCGTGTGTAATTACCCAGAGTCGGGCCGCTCTATAGAAAGTACGTAATGACGCATCGCTACGTTGCGGGCATTGCTAGGATCTTAACATAATTAAGGTGATATATGTATTTACTGTTAGGTTAGACAATAATATGGTTCCCTTATAAAAATATTATTATTAGGTTAAATAATAATATTGTTTGACTACAACCATATAATGAAATCATATGCTATTCTTAAGTTATGGTTACCTCAACTATGTTTTTTTGCGTGTCAATATTTAAAGAGCGTTGGAACACTAAAAATTTTTCTTTTTCGACCAAAATCAAAATTTGTAACTTAATTTTTCGACAGAAAAGTCACCAAACCCCAAAACGCGTCTCACCCTTATAACTGTAAAAAAAACTATAAATACAAAATGGCTGCAAACACCAACACATGTTGGGTACATGCGTACCAATATATAAAAAAATAGAAATCAATGTCATATGAACGCAGCAAACCAACAATGTACGTGACATTGTACAATAGTTTTTCTTTCAAGAACACACTTTGTCTAACACACAAAAAAATATATGTATGTATATAAAAATTTTCATACTCCATATTTAGTACTCGTACTTTTAACCTTAACACTTTTAGTGCTTGTTTTTTAGTTTTCAAAAAAAAAAAAAAAAACTATAAAATGTTTTAATAAAGAAATAATGGTAAAGGACCGACCTAAGTTTCTTTTCATTTTGACTTCCACGTTTTTTGAAAGGCATATTTACCTTTTAAAATGACATAGTCAACATTTTTTTTTTGTTTTTGTTAAACTTTACTCTTGTTAATTACTTTTGCTTCAGTCATTATAGGCAGTCACAAGAGCACGACATAATTACTTTCGTGAAAAGAGGATAAGGAAGGAAACAAGGCGTTGCCTTACATAACAAATTATGAAGAAACTTTTTTTAAGTATAAAAATGATGTGTAAGTGGTTACATAATAATTGCTGTACGACTAGTGTCATAATAATGAAGGAAATGTGACACAAAGAAAAGAAAAAAAATAATTGTAGTACATCTCAAATAAAACAAAAAAAGAAAATGCTGCAAAAGTTTTTTTTTTATTATGCAAATTTTGTTTAAAAGTTATTTAAATTTTAAAAAACATTCAGAGGGTCCCCGGTGGCCTTAAGTTTTCAAAATGTAGTTCAAAATATTTTAGGAAAATAAGAAGAGGTCACTTTTCCATGCCAATTCCGCCAGTTAGTTTATAAAAGCTATTAAATCGAAAGTTGTTCTCTTCTAATATCGTCTTTTTTTGTTTATGTATTGGTTATCGTTTATGTCAATGAGGGTGTTACGTACAATTATTAAGGTTTTTAATGTAGGTATTGAGGTATGAGTGATTTTTCATTGAAGGGTGATCTCTGATCACTTTCACCCGATATCAATGACGAAGTGCTACAAAGTATAAACAAGAAGTGGGCTTCAAGCTTGGATCGTAATTAAAATCTTGGTTTCGTATAAAAACTCCATTTGGGAGCTATTGCTTCACCGATTTTTTCTTGGGGAAAAAAGAAAGACTAAAGATTTTCCTGAACCTAATTTGTTTAATTATTATTAACAACGATAATTTTTGCGCCATCCTTGCTATATAACTACACGACCACCGCTGTAGCTGTAGCAAATTTCTATTTCTGTAAGCGACAACTGCTAATAAGAGCTGCGAGAGAGGGAGAAAGAAAAGTATTTTATTCAAAAGAAGAGAATATTCCAAAATTAAAAAAAAAACATTATTTACAATCAAGAAATTTTCAGCAAATAACCACGATAACACAGAATTTTTTTTTTTCACCAATTAAAGGTTTTAATTGGTTTTAGATTAAAATTTAATCAAATAATTTATTGATTCAATTATTTGTTTAATTAAGAATTTTTTTCTTCTGTTTTAAACAAGTATATATTTGAATCAATTAAAAAATTAATTGAACTTCAATTTAAAACTAATTAAAACCTTTAATTGGTGCAAAAAGTTTTATCTGTTAAAAGTATTTTTTTAAAAAAGTTATTTTATTTTTATAAAAACGCAATATGTATTTCGACAACAATATCAGGGCTTACGATGTAGCTGTCGTCTTCAATATAATTAAGAAGCTGACTATATGCCGACAATTGTAGCCAACGGCGTTTGTGTCGTGTAGAAGTGTAGCCAATATCGTCTATGTGTTTAAAGCATTATTGAAAAACGTATCAATGCCTTTTATTTTTATAGAAAAATAATTTAAAAAAACTTTATTTAACAGAAAAGTTATCGATTACTTCAACTTTTAGTACAAAATATTTGAAGTTTCGTTAAAAACGCCTTTTTAATTGAAATATTATAATTATAATTTTGTTAATAACTTCGCTTAGGTCGACATGAGCAGTTTTTCCTCATTAGCTTATATATGGAAATGATCTGAAAGCATTTTACAAAATCATAAATTATTATCATCTAGCTGTGCCCACCACGTCGTGGGCGTCCTGACAATATTTTGCTCGATTTTTCTCTGAAAGTATTCCACACTAATTGTAATACTCTTACTTCTCTAGTGCTTCTGGTATGGTTTATGTATTTACTATATATAAAGGTATCCATCCCTGGATAAAATTCTAAAACTTTTAAAAAATTCTAAAATTCTAACAATTATTTTAAACCTCTATAAGAGGTGTTTAAAATATTTTAATAATAATGTAATTCCACAAAGTAAAAATACAAATCAAATACAAATCAAATACAAATTTTATTCAATTGGCGCCTTCTGTTGCGCAATTTTGATTAAAATATCCCACTTTCAAAAAATATTCCAGTTTTAAACTGAAAATTTCAGTACCTTTAAACCGGAAACTGCGTACCTTCCCTGCATTTTCTACACTTTCTCGTGGAAATGAGATATTTTTTGCGGAAAAAGGTATCCTATATTGGAATCAGGATGCTAAGGTACCTCCTCACAAAATTTTGTTAAAATCCATCCAGTAGTTTTTACGTGATGCGAACGCAAAAGAAAAGCAGACATACAGACAGACGTGCAAGGTTTCTGCCATCATCATTTTAACATTTTATAGTCTTGATTTCTGTTCACCAGGACAGGCCAAGACGACTTTTTCATAAGTGTCTAACTGGAACTAATGGTGCAATAGCAATCTTTGCTTACATCAACTTATTGCAAATGGATGAACGATGCTATTGAAGATGAAAAACACACAGATAAAAAAAAATAAGGAAATGTAAAAATAACAGATTAAGTCCTTGGCATATGTAACAGAGTGGGCGACAGCAAAAATGGCATTCTTTATGAAAAACTGTTTGCCTTAAGTATATAAAGGAGATCGTAATAACCAAAGCAAAATACTAAGAATTGTTTACTTCGTTTTTAATGAGTTTTTATTGAATGTAATACTTAGTGATTTGTAAATACAAAGTTATTAGGTACTGAAACGGTTAACTTGTGCATATAGAAGAGCTCTTATTGCATTTACAAAATGTGAAAAATAATTAATGAATATTAATCAAGAATTGCAGTATGAAGGCGTATGATTAATATTAATTAAGATTTTCCTTATAAAATTGTTAAAACGTTGAGTTTTTTTGGATTTTTTCTTAGTGAATTTCTAAAATGCAATGATGATATGAAATTCTTTTTCGCTATTTTCGCTCATAAAAAATTTAACCATATTTGATCAATTTATAATTAATAAAAAAATTAAAAAAAATTAATTTGTTTTCGTAAGTCATAAATAAAATGTTGTAAATTAAAAAAAATAAGAGTTTTGAAATTCAATTCTTCATTGATATTTTAAATATTTAGAATGAAGTATTAAAAATTTTTATATAAAAAAAAAAAAACACTATCATGACACTAAATGATTGACCAAATAAATGTCTACAAGACGGCTTGAAAAAATAAATAAACATGAATTTGCATAATAAAACAGCAACGCCAACACTACAAACAATCAGTCAGCAGTTTTCTTTAAACAACAATTTATATTTACTGCAATATCACCATCGTTTTCACAAACAGCACCGCCGCCATCGTCTTCTTCATTATAGTCACTACCGTCATCATCATCATTATTATTATCTTAGACAGGTTAATATAATAACAAAAAGTTGGTTTGTTGATTGGCTTATATGAAGGCAAGACAAAACAAATTGACACCTTTAGCTTAAAACGCAAACAACATTGAGTGCTAAAACCACACAAAATACAAATGACAATTAAATACATAAATGACAACACCTTGGTAGAAAAAAATGAGTAGCAAAGAGGCATTCATATTCCCTAAAGCCGGCAATAAACTGCAAATAAACAGTTGTTAAATTCAATTGTTTAAACAAATAAACAATTCACATGCATACACGATTGCTTCTTTAAAGGTGTTGCAAATTGCCAACAGAGTTGATTGTTAGGTGAAAATGGAAAATATAATAAATTTTATCACGATACTTTGGGTATTTAGAAATTTAAAATACTTTGAAAATATATGAGGGGTATAAGTAAATTTAAGGTGAGTTAAATTAAATAGAATATAATAGAAATAATTTTGATTTTATTATTTAATTTTATTTATTTTTTAACTAAACTACTGAGCGCATGATTAATATTAATTTCTGACTAGTTTGCATGAACTGTTGGTTATTTGTTTTAGCTTTAGTTTAGAACTGTTTTATTTGAAAACTAGTCAATTTGGCTAAATTACAAGGGTAAGCCTTTGTAAAATTATATTTATTTAAATAAAAAATGATCAACAATGGCTTGAGATCGAAAGGGTCATCAACGGATAAGCCGAAGGTTATAGCTCGCCATATATGTATATGGCGAATGTGTCGGCCTCTGATAGGCTCCTAATTAAGTCTTGTCTTTGCTAAGAGGCTGGCTAAATTCGAGTCGAGGGAAATCTTGATACCTCCAGTTTTAATATAGACCTACCAGACCATATGAAAATATTTTCTTCATATGGGAACTACATTAATTTTTATGAAGTTTTGATAAATTTAGACTGAGATATTATTGGTCAATGCAGTAATCAAGAAAATATGGCTAGGAAAACCATGCAAAAGGTGGACGGGTCAATTTCCAAAAAAGGCACTCCTGAGTCAATCGCAACTCGCAGGATATCCAGAAAATTGTTTGGGCAGGTCACAGGAACTTCAAAAAACCATCTTTTAAGATGACAATCGAACCTGAATGGCTAGTTAGTGGTTAAAGAGGACTAGTCGTTAACAGCTCCCCTAATCCACGGTGGAACAGCATACGCCAGGGATGCGTGGTCAAGAGGTGCTTGGGCTTTAGTTTGCAAACTCTGGATAGCGGTCGGCATCCAGTTTTAATGTAGACTGGCTGTGTGGGCTTAGGTAAATCCTTTTGGCAAGCAGGCACCTCAAAACTCTGTCAACGTCGAGTCGGAGCGTATACAGCTCATGCCTAAAAGTGAGAGGCAGAGGCAGAAGAGGAGACGGGAAAAGGAAAGAGGCTAAAACGGCAGCCATTGTGTGTGAATGTGCAGCCTTGAACAAATTCTTGCAATTACTAGAGACTGTGTGATGAGAAAGAAGGCCGACAGTTACCAGTCTACAGTCTGAAATCACTAAAGTCAAGATTAAAGGCTGGTTGTAGCACGTGACTCAATGTAAGTAGGTTGCCGTAAATTCGAAAAGGGACCCATTATGGAAGTGGTCTGCTTCGATATGCTTAGGATCACAAATGTAAATGCCCGGCTTGGCACAAAGAGTAAAAGACCTAAAATTTAAAGAGTCATTGAAAACATTTGATGATGATGATGAGTTAATGTTAGATTTGCAGACTCGAATCCCTCTGCTGCGTGTTAAAGCATCTGCTGTGGCAAATGTAGTTAATTTATATTCTGACATGTTCAAGTTTTAAAGAAATTATATTTTTATAAATTAAAAACAAATTTCTTAAAGTTTATAAATGATTAACGTTTCAGTCAGGGAAGAAAATGGCGGTTGTAAATGTAAAATTCCACATTGCAACATTACATTAATTTTGAGTTTATTCTACATTTGAAACATTAGATTAATTTTGAATGTAATATTAAAATAATTTTTGAGATTACTTGAAATCATAAAAAGCATCACTTTGCAAGGTTGTAAGTAATCCGTATAAAGTACAACCCATTAATAAGGCAGAATTTTTATTCAGTAAGGCAGACGCCATGAAACAATTATGTATTTATTATAAATGATGTACGAGAACGTATGCTTAATATTAATTTATTCATAATTTGGGTTATAATATGAAAAAATGTAAAACTATTAAACCAAATTAAATAATTATTAAGAGTTAATAATATCAAAAAAAAAATAAAATATTTAACTTAAAATACCAGCCAATTCTTAAAAAGTTTTTAATAAAACTGGCCAATAATATTAATCATACGCTACCCTACACGATTTTCATTTTCTTATCTCAAAATTTAAATTTAGAGTCTATGTGATGTGTAAGAATGCATATGTTGTTTAAAACCCCTAATAATATATTTGACTATTTTTTAAAGTATGTACTTTGTAAACTTATTTTATTTTATTCGTTTTTGTTTTTATTTTTTGTTTTTGAATAATCAATAAATTTTGTAGCAATTATTTCTATTGTCACACTAGAAGTAACAAATTTTGTTTACAAATTATTGCATTATTATGTCTTACAAAGAGCAAAGAAAAAGAAATATATTTAAACTTTGCATACAAAGGCTTAATAAAACAATTACATACGTTTAAACACGAAAGAAATAAAACAATAAAAAATATTATTTATGTACATGAATAATAAAATTAAAATAATATCTATTAGCATGTAGTCGTATTAAAATTTCAGTTTCACGTTATTAAAAATTTAAATTTGTACATGACATTTTAAAGGGTGGAGTTTTTCGTTTTTCATTGTTTTAACTTCAAATGTTAAATAGAATATATTTTCTTGGAAAAATCATAAATCTTTAGCGCCATTGTTGATTACCTTGTTGATTGATATAATTCTTTTGTTCAGTTAATCAACACAAATGTATGTAGGGGTTTTGTTTTTAAAATTTTAATTATTTCTTTAGAATCAGAATCTTTACTTGTACCAATTTATATGTAGGCGTATGATTAATATTAATTAGTAATCCGTTTAAAAGTATATGGAAACAATTAATAAGAGGTTTTCTTATTTTTACGATTTAAAAATAATTGCTTACAGCACAACTGACAGCTAAATGTTGCTATAAATTTGGTTTTTTATTTTATATTTAAAAGTGCAATATTTATGCCTTTTAATTGCCGATTTTGTTTTAGCAATAAATATTACTTGTAACATTCAAATGATAGTAGGATGTAGATTAATAAGATATTTTTCTTTGTTAAACTTTTTGCATAATTCTTGCAACTAGGAATGCCAACGGGAATTTAATTTTGAGGTCTCCTGAATCCATTTTGGCTATTTTCGCGATAATGTCTGTGGGTATGTGGGTAATGTATGTATGCCACCATTTTTGTAGAGTTTGGACAGGTCATGCATACCGTTTGACATATCAAATTTAGTATGTGCCTTTGGGATATGGAGATGAAGAGCTGTATAGTTTTTGGGCATAATGGAGAGATGACAAAGGGTAGTTTCCTTACCTACAAATTTTGTGAACGGTCTATAGGTCATACCGTATGACATATTAAAATAAAATTAAATATGTGACTTTGGTTTATGGAGATGAAGAGCTGTATAAACATTTGGCATAATCGGAAAGGGGCAGGAGTAGTTTACTTACTCCCAAATTTTGTAAACGCTCTACAAAGTGATCTTCAAAGTGGATACAAGTAAACCCCATACCCATGCGTATACTATCGAAAAACAGGCTGAGTTGGGACAGTGAGCGTGGTAACCCCCATATAAAGTAAAAATTATTATCCTGTATCTAGAGAACTGCAATAGGTAGCTCCTTGAAATTTTGCATAAATAACACCCATATTAAGATAGATTGTGTAGAGAAACACAAACTGAATTTGAATGGATGGCGTGGTACCTCCTATACTAAGTGAAAAATTATTATCGCGTACCTAGAGAACTACATTAAGTATAGTCTTGAAACTTGGCACAAGTAACCCTCATACTAATGTGCATAGTCTAACAAAATACAGACTGGATAATAATACTGGGAGTGGCACATCCCATTAAAAGTAAAAAAAAATTATCGTGTTAATACGTATAGTCTAGCAAAAAACAGGTTGAAGGCGAACATTTTTGACTTGAGAATAGCGTGCGTTTTCGCGTTAAAGGTTTGTATTTTTTGTGGATGGGTGTAGCGAAGCGCACCGGGGATAGCTAGTATATCCATACAAATATCTGTTTCCATTGGGTATGCTAACGTTGAGTGTAGGGCACTCCAGTTTGATTTCTATATTTATATTTTTGCCATATAATTCAGTAGAAACCTGAGCTGCATGGCTAAGTCACCTTATTCGAGCCGCCTGTAATGCGGCTTGCAAGCTGAAATTTATATGCTTAAAAAGCGACTTATTTTTATAATTTTCTTTTTATCAATTGAAAAACTTAAAATAGTATAATAAAATATAAGGGGTTGTTTATAACAGTCATATTTTTCCATGCTATTATTAAAAAAAAAAACAATATGACTTTATGACACCTTGTGAATCCCCCATATGTAATTTTCGTTGTGAAGGTATTACTACCATAAATTATACGCACAATATTACACCATTCTAAAAATGTCTTTTGTAGGCATTATCAATCCTTCGTCACTTCCTTAAACAAAACAAAAAAAAAAAAAAAATAAAACTTGGTCTTCATAGTAACCTTTTTATTTGCTACGTTGCCGCCAACTACAGCTTCAGGAAATTTCAATATAATTATTATTTGTCATTTGCCTGAAAACCTACAAAAAATCAAATTAACTTTCTTATGAAATATTTCCTATAAACAACCTATTAAAAGAACAAAATAATTCTTAGAATCCTTAATGACAAAAAAATAAGTTTTTTTTTTTCATTTTTGACCCTGTTTTGAATCAAAACAAAAAAGAAATAAAAGAACAACTGTTTTAAATTAACAATATTGTTTGTCAATAAAAAGAATTTATTCAAAACATGAAAGCATAAAGACGGCATCATTTTATGCCAAAAATACCACACACGCGTTGTGAATTTATTTCAAAAACACAATGTCCACTGCTCTAAGTTTCAAGATTATTTATGCCACACAAATCTCTTGTGTGAATCCTTAATAAAAAATATGTTGAGACTTTGAAAAAAAGACGACATGGAACATTAAAAAGGCGCCACATTGGCAAAAGATACGCTACGAAAGATACATAAATTTAAAAGTTTATGAATGAATTTTTTCTTTCTTTCCAACGAACGTGATATTTGTGAGCTTAATTTTTATTGAAGTTCTCAAACAATATGTTTGCATAAACAGATAAGAAATCGATTTTTTAAGAAAACATTTTTATATTATTGTGCTTTATTTGAGGGTTTTACGAGTAGAACATGTTATTTCATTTTTTGGTTTTCTTAAATTGTCAATGAAATCATTAGAATCGCCCTAAAAGTTATTTATTTTTTAATGTTTATTTTATTATTTTTCCGAATTCCAACGAAAATATTATATTTTTATTGTTTTTTTCTCCATAAAATTGAACTGGCATTTCTTTATAAAACCAACCTTAATTCCACATGCTTCATGCAATTTCGTTAAATAAGACAAATGTCTTGTCACTATAAAATGCAACAAAAAACCTTTAGATAAAATATAAAATGTTTGTTTCTTTTTACGAGGTTAACTTGATAATTACGCGGTTTTATACAGTTCCAGCTCAGTTACTCTTCTTTTTTTTCATAATTTATTTATTGTATCTTCAATATTCTTGAACTAACAATAATTACTTGTGTCTTAAGTCTAAAATAAAAATATACTTTTTAAGTCCAGCCAGTGCTAGACAAAAATAATGCTTGTTTCACGGATTTTGCAATTATTTGCGGGTCATTCCTCTAATGTACGGCCAAGAAAACCGTATCTCTTCTTTTTAGTCGAATATAACCAGGTTCATTCAGCATGTTACGCGCCAAAGGGTTTGGATGAGATTCAAGCCTCTTTAGATATGTGACTGCATGTTTCGCTACTTCTGCTTTGACTGATGGCATCTTTAGATCATTGTGGATGCTCGAATTTTTTATATACCAGGGAGCAACTGTAATTATACGTAGAATCTTATTTTGGCGCCTTTAAATTTTTTCTACACTGCTAGCTGAGGCAGTGCCCCATAATTGAATTCCATAATACCAAATTGGTTTGAGAATCGACTTGTACAGTAGAAGTTTACAATCTAAGCTCAGGGTGGAGTTTCTGCCAAGAAGCCAATTTAGTTGTACTGCTTTTAATTTCATTTGTGTTAATTTGAAATCTATGTGGCTTTTCAAAGTAAGGCGACGGTCAAGATGTATACCCAGGTTTTTAACGTCTGAAAGCAGTTACTCTTCAATGCATAAATGTATTTTTATATATATATATATTTTTTTAATATTAGACCGTTATTGCTCGTTATTGACCGAAAGGGACGGGCAGGATTAGGTCGCAAGAGGTGGACGGATTCACTATTAAACGCACTCCTGAGTCATAAGCTCCTCGGCAGGAAGTACAGACAGTTGCTTAGATATAATCGATGTAACTTTTGCTGTATAATCATCTGGGTAAAAATTTAAGAAGACGATACTTGCAGACTGTGCGTGCACAAGAGACATGCACCGTAAGGCACATTGTATGTGAATGTCCAGCACTGGATAGCATTAGGCTTAGGACCACATACCGACACCTATCTATTAAATGTTAATGGCATGGGGGATCTTATCATTAGACAAATCTGTGATGAGAAAGTGACAGTATGAAATAACTTCAGTAGAGAGTAAAGACTAGTGACGACACTCTATGTCTGAGTTTAGACACGGAAACATTTAGAGGGGAAACATTTAGTTTGGTAGCATATTACGGGTGGAAAGAGAGTATCGTTTTTGTGTTCGGTACTCGGCGTCTCGTTTTGTTGACATTTGCGGGTGGGTGACACTATTTTGTGGAGTTTGTACAGGTCATACATATTTGACATATCAGAATGAAATTTAGTATGTGCATTTGATATAAGGACATGAAGAGCCGTATAGTTTTGGAGCGTAATCGGGAGGGGTCAAGGGGTAGTTTCCTTACCCCCAAAATTTGTGAACACTCTAAAGGTCATACCGTATGATATATTAAAATGAAATTCAGTATGTGTCTTTGGAATATGGAGATAAAAAGCTGTATAAATTTTGGACATAATCGGGATGGGACAAGGGGTAGTTTCCTTACCTTCAAATTTAGTGAACACTCTAAAGGTCATACCGTATGATATATTAAAATGAAATTCAGTATGTGCCATTGGTATATGGAGATGAAGAGCTGTATAAATTATGGACATAATCGTTAAGGGGCAAGGGGTAGTCTACTTACTCCCAAATTTTGTGAACGTTTTACAGGTCATACCGTATGACATATCAAAATGAAATGTGCCTTTGATATATGGATATGAAGAGCTGTATAAATTTTGGGAATAATCAAGAAGGGGTAAGGGGTAGTTTACTTTAACACCCCAAACCGAAAATAATTAATTTTTCGATTCCAATATACATTGAACTTATATTTTTTATGTAATATATTCATAAAAATATCTCTTTCCATTGGGTATGGTAAAGTTGAGTGTAGACCACTCCAGATTTTTTTTGTTTGTTTGTGTTACTATAGCCATTTTCTTAAAAACGGTTTTTGTCGCTTAAATAAAAATTGCATCAACGAACCCTAATTTTAAGGGTTTTTTACCAAAAGGTAAGACACATAACCCCATTAATAATACTGCGATGCTATTCGGTATATCTGTCCGTATGCCTTAGGACTCTATCTATTAAACAGTAATAAAAACGCACATAAAGCCTGCAGAACAGGAGTCTATTACTATGACGGCTACAACAACAAATAATAAAATAAATATTAAAAAATTTAATTCATAATATTTAAATTAAAACAAAAAAAAAAAAACACTTAAATAATTTTGTTGTTTAATTTTTAGTTCAGAAAAATTAGTTGCATACCTTTAGGATGAAATATAAAAAATAGAATACATTTTTACATTAATTTTAGTGTAAACTAAAATCTTGTATTAATTAACTTTTATGTTAGTATCCAAAAATAAAAGTCTAAGAGTAGTATTCAAATTCATTTTTTTGTTTGGTTTATTTTAGGTTAATTGAGTTTTTACTAAATGCAAAATGTGTTTTTATAAATTCTAGCGACCTTAAACTTTTTTTTGCAACAAAAATGAAAGCAGTACTTACAACAATTACCACTATCATCACCACAATACCACAAATATTAATACTATTTTAATAACCCACTAGGAGAATGCACTGAAGAACCAATTATACACGAGTTAAAGTGCAGTATATGAGTAAAACAATGTTGTACTTTAGAATAATTATTTTACACTAGTAGATGGAAAGAATAGGGTTATAAAGAGGAAGAAGTAAAAAAAGTATATCCTCATACTCGTATGCCGAAAAAACTTCTATAATTAGTAAACAAAATAGATTATTTCTACTACGACTTAGAAAAAACTTAATACGCTCGTATGTGTTATTATTTCTGTTTGCTGAATACCCTTACTGTTGCACGGTGGAGGATTTGACAAAAAATAAAAAAAAATATAAAATAAATCGACCTTTGTATATACTTCACATGGCTACAGTAGAGGTGTAGTTGAGCTTGAGTATTGAATTTAGACGTTATAGTGCTTAGGGGCCCAAAGCACATTTTTAGGACCAAAACCTTTCTTTGGCATATCTCATGGCTATGCCTGAAAAAAAAACTAGTCCTTGGGTCGAAACGGTTTATTTTGTCATTGGACTCAGAAAAGCAAAGCTTTATAGGTCGATTGTGGATAGCAAGCCAACCTCAGTTGTTTTGTCAGAAGGCAACGCAACTAGGGAAAAAATTATTATGTAAGGCAAATTTTTTCAGTTGCCATAAAGCAAGTTTCAGCCAAGCCGACAAATTTGAAAAGCAAACCCTCATCCAGCTGTATCCTCCTATTAATTACAACCCTTTGTGTCTTAAGCATGAAGCGTTTGATATACTATGTTTCATACTACCAGTAGCTATTTTTCGACCATTTTCAGCAAAAGTTAAAAAGCTAGGTCCAGGTGCAGGCTGATCAAATATGTGTCCATAAAAACACGGAATATTATTTGTATCATCGTTATTCTTTTCTTCGATTGATTACGTGAGCAACGCAGAAAGAGAGCCAATATATGTTGTCTGTAATATTAAAAGCAGCAACCACAAATTTATGGTTGCTATTTTGGCAACTAAAATTAACAAGTTTTAGTTGGCAGTTGCCATACGTAATACAATTTCGGCAACTGACAACGCAACTGCTACTGTCACTTAATTCCAGTGACTGACACATTGTTCCAGGTTTTGTGAACAGCACCATGGGACATTGGCGCCTTGTAGAATACAATTTCTGGGAGACTCTTTTAGAGCCGAATCCTCCCACAAATAGTCAAATTTTAAAAAGCAAACAAAACAAATCCCATTTTTGGAAATTTTTAAAACTTTTTAGGAATTTTTTATTTTTTTTGTTCGTTTTAAATATAAACTTTAAACCAGATTTTCTCTTAAGAATTAAACGAAATAAAAAAACATAAAACCGAGTTTGAATCCTCCAATGTATCCATTATTATGATACTATTACTCCTCTAGTTCTTTGTATAGTAATTACAGCACAAAAAAAAAACAGAAAAACCACATTTTTGGAATTTCTTTAAACTTTTTTCGGAATTGCGGGATTTACATTAAGTAATCTTATTTTTTTTTCAATTTACCATATAAATATCTCTATAATTATAAAATTCACTAGGCTAGCGGTTTCGAAAATACTGATTTATTTCCATTTTGCAGCCAAGTCCCCCACTGTGAATCGGCTTAAAAGGTGCCGTTGTGGCTGCAGTTATGGCTTTGTTTTATGGCTGCACTTTTACCTTTGGATTTTTTCCACTTTAAAATAAGTTTTTTTTATTTCTTATCTCATTAATTCAGCATTTATGCATGCATGATGATGATGCCTCTACTATTCTTAAGCTCAAGTGTTTGTGCTTAAGTACATCTTAGTTAGTGAAAATGGAAATAAATTTTATAATTTTCTGCAAGAACATTTTGCTATTTTTCTTTCTCTTAACAACTTTTCTAACTTGACTCAACGTAAATAAATTTTAAACAAACTAAATATTTTTCTAATGCAAATGAATTGTTTGAATGAAGATACATAAAGCCTCAGTTATTGTTGGTTGCTGGCTTTCAAACGCAAGTGCTTTAAGATTTATTTAAATGCAAGGAAAATTCAATTTCGGATTTGGATTTTCTTTAATAAGATATTTTAAATAAAAGTCACGCAAATGTCAGTTCATATTTAAGTTTTTGTTTTTATTCTTTTATAAAAGAAATTGTTTAAAGAAAATACCTGTGCTGGTAATGATGAATAAAGCTGTTCTACATTTTTGGACACGAATATTTAAAACTTATTTTTTTATTGCAAAGAAAATTTTCCACGCCAGAGGTTTCAAGATATAGTAAAATTATAAAAAATATACAAGAGCAAATGTAAACTTTACGTTAGACTGTTGTTTGATTTTCGTATTTTAAAATATTTATACGTTTTTTTCTCTCGCGAGCAACTTAGAAGAATTGCATAGACATCGAATAAGTTAAAGAAAGTATGCTAACCTCAACTTTGTAATATATAGAGCTCTAATAAATATAAAGGACTTTGAAACAACCTTAATCTTAAGGTAACATGAAGAAAGGTCGATTACGGATGGCAACGCAACCTCAGTTGCGTTGTCAGTTGCCGAAATTGTATTACGTATGGCAACTGGCAACTAAAAGTTGATAATTTTAGTTGCCAAATTGGCAACCATAAATTTGTGGTTGCTGTTGATTTTTTTTTACAGATTAAGCAAAAAAGGCGGTTAAATTGAAGAAAACTAGGTTTATTTTTCATATAATTTTGTATACTTAATAATTTTTATAAATATTTAAAACAAAATGCATATAATATACATATGTATGTATTTCTTCAAATTGTAGATTTTAAAACCGTAAAAAACACAACACTTCAGCAGCACTTTTAGCTTTTAATATAAGAAAAGAATGACAATCGACATGTTGCCTTTTAGAAATAATGATTTTATTTATTTATTAATTTTTTTATTTACTTTATGTTACTTTTTTCTTGCTTATTTATTAAAAACTTTTTGAATGTTTATATTTGTTTCTAGTTGCTAGGGTGCCAAAATAGCAATATCGATAACTTTATGGCAACTGAAAAAAGTTGCCACTTGCGTTGCCTTTTGACAATGCAACTAAAGTTCGGTTGCCATCAATCTATTAAAACTTGTTACAACCTTAGAAAAGCTTTATGCATGTTAAAATTCTTAAAACAATACCCGTATGCGGAAGAAATTTAGACTAGTGTTGGCAAAATGTTGAGTTGTAGGTACCAAGTATCGAGCATTTTACCATTTTTGAGTACTCCATACAAAAGTAGTTAATCGATACTTTTATTGTAGTATTTTTTAGAATTAAATTGTATAGAATATTTGACAACTACGATGATAAATTTCAGTTGCTATTATGTAAACCACTATGGGGTACCCAATTTAAAAGTATTAAATTATTAGTGCCTGCTCTAATCTAGACATGCCAAATTCCGGGCTGTGCAAACATTTGCCTCCTTCTTATACCTCTAATAATTTTTCTTCTATTTATCACAAAATGATGAAACTGAAACCACAAAAACATTACATAAGCGTTACCCTAGAAGTGAAGTTATGGTTTGAGATATGATGGTGTAAAAGTTAGTATGTACCAGACATGGGGGAATTCAATTACATTTCAATTACAATTAAAATTACAGGTAATGAGTAATTGCATATTCTCAATTAAACATTACAAGTAATTGTAATTTAAATCAGGGACTAAAGTCAATTACAACTACTTGTAATTTGTATTTGAACATTTTCAATTACACATTACATGTAATTGTAATTGGAAATTTTCTATTTAAAATTACAAGTAATTGTAATTGGACATTTTTAATTAAAAATTACAAGTAATTGAATTTAGGGTAATAATCATTACCATCAATTGAACAAAATTCATTTATATTCTTAAAAATTTTTCATTACGCGTAATTATAATTGAATTTTCTCCATTACAATTACATGTAAATTGTAGTTGAAATTTTTTAATTATAAGTAATTTATAATTGGATTTTTTTAATTACTTATTACAAGTAATTTTAATTGTAACTTTGCAATGTAATGTGCAATTGAAAAAATCTCAATTAAAATTACAAATGGTTAAAGTAATTGAAAAATTATAATTACAATTACATATAATTGCGTAATTAGTGTGTAGGCCAATATTTTTGTGGTGTTTGTAAAGGTTTTACCGTTTGACATATCAAAATGAAATTGGGTATATGGAAATGAATATCTGTATAGTTTTTGGGCATAATAGAGAGATGAAAGGGGTAGTTTTCTTACCACCAAATTTTGTAAATGCTCTATAGGTCATACCGTATGACATTAAAACGAAATTTAGTATGTGCCTTTGGTATATGGAGATGAAGAGTTGTGTAAATTTTGGGCATAATCAGGAAGGGGCAAGGGGAAGTTTACTTACTCCCAAATTTTGTAAACGCTCTACAGATCATACCGTAAGACATATGAAAATTAAATTAAGTATGTGCTTTTGGTTTATGGAGATGAAGAGCTGTATAAATTTTGGGCATAATCGGTAAGGGCAAGGGGTAGTTTACTTAACACCCCAAACCGAAAATAATTAATTTTTTGATTCGAATATAGTTTGAACTTATATTCTTTATCTAATATATCCATAAAAATATCTCTTTCCATTTCGGTATGGTAAAGTTGAGTGTAGGCCACTCCAGATTTTTATACTTATTGTTTTAAGTAAATAAAACAATTCTAGCAAAAAAAGATGTCTAAGCCACAGACGGGCTATTTTAAATGTAAGGAAAGTTAGATCCATATACGCGTGAAAATTACCTCTTTACCTCACCCTTTAGTCTTTAATTTCATGATTTTGCAACTTTGTATGGGATATATCTATAATTACACTAACAAGGTTTCAAAGACCTTACCATATTCGTCAATTTACGTCACCTCTGGGCCACCCTTTATAATTTATTTTAATGCTTGTTATTTTAACCATAGTAATAGAGAAACTATATAAATTGCGGGTTTCTGTCTAAAGGGTTCAAGACATGGTCATCTACATTACCTATGGGAACACTCTTTATTTAATATTTGATTCTTTCTGTTTCCGCGAACATGGTAATACACATTATGTTTTATTTTTATTATCTGTTTATAATGGTTAAAAAGATAAAGCATCTATTACGCCACCTATGGAGACACCCTTTATTTTTTGATTTAGCTTTTGTTGATTTTTGATATTAAACCTATAATAGTAATAAGCAATTTTTGAAAATTTAAAATACCTGCACCTACGGTTACAATCCTGAGTGTTGTATGGGGACACCCTTTAACTTTTAACATTATGTAGTTGTTTTTTTAAGGGCAAAGCTTTTTAAATAAAAACCAAAAATACAAGCCAGACAGAAACACATCAATAGCAGTTGGATATTTCATTATCCTTATATGCCTCCGATGTGTGCGAAGGTTCTATTTTTTGATCCTTAAAAGTTTTATTAACCCCTTGGTTTATAACAAAAATCATAAGAGCCGAGTAGTCTTAATATTTTTGAAAGAAGTTTAGAAAAATATTTGAACTTTTTATCTTATTTAACAAAGAAAACTTTTGATTTAGTATCCTTTGGCCACTGCTGACACCAATCCGTGATTTATCATTTCACTTTTTTATTATTTCACAACCCATAGCTGTTAAGAACCTTTCACTTATTTTATTGCCTTAATACTTAAAGAGATACCTGATTTTATTTATAATCACAGTTCCACGAGTACATACCTGTAAAGATACAAAAAAAGAAAAGCTTAATATTAGACAAAAAAAAAAAACACTTAAAAGAAAAATGAAAATCGCTAAAAAAGAAGAGTAAATGAGATGAACATAAATGTCCCAAATTGAAGCAGGAAAAAGAAAGAAATTTTATTTTAAATGCAGTGTGACATGATATTTAAGAGCTTTCTAAGCTTTTAATGGTTTAAAGCAGGCTATTAAAACACACACACACACAATCTTAATGCTAAATACCTTACGCCATTAAAAGACATTCGTCTTAATATAGAACAAGAAATAGAAAAAAAGTTTCTTTTAAAAGCAAAACAATCAACATACATTTGTAAGGCAAAACTTCAAGATGAAATTGGTTGTAAAACATCCTAACACTTAAATTTAACGACTCAATTAGAAGCGGGCAACTGGCTGTTTAAGACAACATTAATGTTTTCAAGATCTTGTAGAAAGCAGCAGAAGATTTAGATAAACCGCCGACAATTTCTGCTTGTTGCTGTTGTTTTACTGAAATAGCATACCATACCGCACGCACATGCATTTAATAGGCTTGTTTTGCAATTTTATAAGTAGCTGTATATAATGTAACATACACGAAAACTTTTGTGTTTGAAAATATTACTAAATCTATAACGCTGCACAGTGGGTGATTTGGCAAAAAAAAAAAAAAAATGTAAATCTTCTTTAACTGGAAAAATACCGAAGCAGACCATTAACGTTATGGGTCCCTTTTTGGACCCCCTTCATTCCTCAATGAT
The DNA here is from genome assembly GCA_949628195.1 of Phasia obesa. Classification (NCBI taxonomy): domain Eukaryota; kingdom Metazoa; phylum Arthropoda; class Insecta; order Diptera; family Tachinidae; genus Phasia; species Phasia obesa. The sequence continues at coordinate 92,490,823 of OX451218.1, forward strand.
TTGTGGTATCCGACTGGAAATTTACAAATACCTCACTTTCATTAAATCTTGTGCTGTTACTAGCCTCTTACTCTCGACTGTATTGATTTCAGGCTAGCGACTGATACATGACATTCTTCCTCATCACAGAGTATATGGTAAATGCTAACATTTTCTTAAGCATAATTTCTCTGCAGCATCTCCATTATAATACTTATGTGTCTGCGCGTGGTACAAAGCTTTTTGTTATATTAGCCTATTTCCAGGGTCAGTCTGCAAGTATCGTCTTACCTACCTCGATTTTAACCTTAGCCAGATAATACTTAACAGTCCGTGACCTGTCACTAAGGCAGTTAACCATTTGTAGGCACCCAGTTCCTTCTTGGTCTTCCTGCCAATTTGTAGTGAAAAATTTCAGAGTCTTTGGTGGGTATCGAACCCACTATCCCCTACTGATAGACTAGCACACTACCTAGTAGTCCACAGTGGCACCCAATTTGATAATTAAATTGACCAATTTTTTAAACAGAGTTTTATTTTTATTCTTCTGAATTTTGAGTTGTGACTGTTGGACAGATTTTTTTTTGTCCGAAATATTGTCTATCTACCAGTGCTCAGTGGTTGGGAAACGAATAGTTTTGGACATAATTCGGTATCTCATGTACCACTAAATATATCTTAATTTTACAGAGGTAAAGCAAAGGTGTTCTTGAGTGGAGATGCGAAAGGTGGGCTCCCTAGGGTAAAGGGGGACTTCTGGGTAAGCCCCCAAAGTTGGGTACCTCGGGTATATAATTTTTTGAAAATGTCATAAAAAGTATAGTTTTAACTTAAATGTTAAGATTTTTTAAATTTAAGTAGGCCTTGAAAATATCTATAAAAAATGCGCTTACATGTGCAGGTTATCTCTTTTAGTTTGGGAGAAAATTGGGTAACAATTTTTTTTTTTATTTTAATTTTGGCCGACCTTAACTTTTTTTTGGCTTGGTGTACTTACTAATGATCGGATTATTATTTAAAAACATTGGCTATATTCTTGATAAAATTTAGAATAAATTAGTTTCATGTTTTGTTCTGATAGCGCTTTTCGTTAAAAAGTTACAAGCCTCTGAATTGTTAAGTTGGAACAAATGCCGTTTTTTTTCAGGATGTTCCCCAAAAAGGTGGCATGATTGTTTTACTTATATAATTTAAACTTACTGAGAACACTAGTAAATTTTTTGAAATATTTTAAAGAAAACATATAGCAAATGCGAATAAAAGAAAAATCAGTTAATATATTTCAACGGTTCCCCCTGCAGCCCTATCCAAACATAGCTAATTTTAAAACCAAATTTATAAGTTATTGTAAAATTCCTTGGAGTGCAAAGCACAGTAAATGGATTTTGAAAGCCTCATTTGTTGGCTACATACTCAAAAAAGGATTTGACAGCCCCGTGATTAATAAAGGCAGGGTAGCCACTTTTATAAAAAACTCAAATGTTTTTTGGACATTTTTTTCCCGTTCTGGGAATTTATATGTTAAAATAAATAACTTTGAATTTTATTTTCCCATTTGATTAAATGCTCTTTTATCTATATAATTTCAAAATTTCGTAAGAATATCGCGATCCGTTTAGATTTTGTTGCAACTCAAATTCGTTATTTAATTTGTCAAAAAACCGCCTTGATGTGATTTTTTCAGTTTTTGATTTTATTACAATATTATTAATCTAGAGGTCAATAGCTTTCCTATGATACCACTTACATGTTTATCGAGCATATACTTAAGCTATAGGAGCTTCCTAAACCTCACCCTCTCACGATTTTTCTCTCATTTTATATGTAAAAATGAAAAGTTTGTATAATTATATTTTGTGCTGGTCACTTTATACTTTTTACCTCCTCTGCGCCTCAATTTCATTGAATTAATAATTTGGGTTAATAGCACGCTATTAATGAAAAATTCAAACTATAAAAATTGTAATACCCAAAAAATAAATTATTGCAAAACAAATTTCTTAATTTTATTTCATTTTTAAAAACCTAATTGCGTTTGGACCATCCGTTATATGATCACATCTTTTCCTTGCTCATATGATGTGAGTCAGTCAGAGCGACTTTGTAAAAACTACATATTTGTTTCCATTTCTTTATCCAAATCCCCCATTGTGCGCTGTTATATATTGGGTTATTCTGTTGGCAAAGAAAATGTTGGCTTTAAAATTTTTGTTTACTTTTTTATTTTTGTTTTGTTTAGTAGAGTAGCATTTGAGCAAAAAAATATTATAGATTGGTAGTTTTGAGGGGATTTTTAAATAGGGCAGCTTAAGCCAATTGCTTTAAATCCACTTAAAACGTTTTGGGCAATTATAACAGAAAGAAAATTTGCTTAAAAACTTTTAGTCTAAGTAAAGAAAGAAAATACAAAAGGGGCTCCCCCCTCTTGTACTTCAAGAATAAGTGAAAGTGTGTCTCTGTGTTTGTGTGGATGGATACTCGTAATTGTGGTCAGTTAAAATGTAGGCGGATTTTTTTTTCAAGATATTGAAAATATAAATGAGAAAAAGTACCTGTTGTAAATGTATTTATTCCAGTGGATGTGTGCGTGTGTTTGCCTAAATGTTGCATGCGTGCAGGTATTTGTTATAGAAGTTGAAAAGGTGTTTTATTGCAGTTGTTCTGCTAAGACACGCGAACACATTTAAAACTTTTTCTTTTTTTTAAGAGAAACGTTATATTATATGTTCAAAATTTCATTATAAACATGAAATTTAATTTTCTTATATAGATTTTAAACTCCCTAAAACCACTTCACAATAGAAATAAAGTTTTAAAATCTAGGGGTAGGAACATCTCCTAAAAACCTGAATTTTTGAAATGAATACCATTTAGAGGTGTTTCATTAAATCTCAGTGAGATGTTACAAACTATTATTTTTTTGTCCGGTTCACTTTCTTTTAACATTACCCGATATTCTGACAGAGATTTAAAACTATATAATCTGACTCTAAACCATGCGCTAATATCCCCAAGTTTTCATAGGTTTAAGGAAAATCGACTATTCAAAAGACATGGCGATTGCATTTCAGGAAACACACTCTTTCCCTGTGTTCCGGACATGCTACAGGGCCCTTTTATAAAATTTGTTGAAATGATATTTTCCATTGCACAAATTATACAGAGATTGTTCTCTTCTCGAGTAAACCTGATCTCCAAGCCACCTCTCTGCAAAATATTGAGATGAAAAGAATAAACAGTGGAAACTATCGTGGTCATTAGCGTAGATAGACATATTATCTATGTGGAGATGGGGATGTTGTGATTGTGGTTAGTTATTTTTTTTTAAATCATATACTCAAATTAATATATAGCACAATTTTTAAAAATTGTGGGAGAAAGAGAAGGGCTGCAGCAATGGTGGAGGGTTCACAAGTCACTTCTAACGCTTGTCATTTCGTGTTGCAAGGCCCATCCTACTGGTATAACCGGCAGTTTTATGGGTGTGAAGTTATACACAGTTGGCTCGAGGTTACTTGATGGTGTTTACTCTGAAAAACTTAATTTCTTCATTTCTAAGAGATTTTTCGATCACGTAACAGGTTTCAAGAAGAAATTCTGACCACAAAAGAAATACCGCATTAGTTTAGAGAGAAATACGTTTCCACAATAGTCTAAACATATACACTGATATTTGAACCGCTTTTGAATTATCTTTTCTTGGAAAGGAATCAGCTCTCGACTACCGCTAATCTCTAAATGAGATAGTTGAGCAATTTAGCATAAGGGGAACACTAGCGTGGATGAGCTGGCTGGACTTGCTACTACCTAACTGGTTCCACCACTCTTGGAAGAGGTGGTTATAGCAAATCTCTTTTCTAGGCTCAAATTTTGGCGCAATACTAAAGACGATACAAATAGATAATGGATCAGCTAAGCTAACTTCAAAATTGCTAGCCAACTGGCATTTCGATAGCCACCCATACGTAACCCAACATATTCTGTTAATTTTTAGCAGTGTTTTTTTTTTATAATATTAATGTTAACAAATCTTATGTAATACTTAAGTAACCGCAATATTTTAATTACTTTTCTTGTTAAACAACTAAAAAAGTACCGACAAATAATACAACAACAAAATGCTTGTAGGTGTAAAGTTGTAATAAAATTGTTGAACTCAACATAAATGTCAAAAATGCTAAAAGAGAACGGAACATAGTCGTACATAAAAACTTAATACGTAAACAGAAGGCCACAAGAAAATCTCAGTTTAATAAAGTAATTTAAGCTGGCCATAACGCAACAATTAAATACTCAAAGTTATTAGTTACACTAGGCAGCGAAAAAGAAAACATAAAAACGATAACAACATTTTTATGTTTATATTTCACTCACTTAAAGTCGATTAAGCTAAAAAAATAGTTTTTTTCCACATTTTCGTGCAAAAGAAAATAAAATAATAATTATTAATATAATTATATATAAATATATAATTATAATTACACAATAATAATTATAATTAATAATTATATTAATTATTATAATTATAATGATAATATATAATTATATATATAATATTAAATTATAAAAATTATAATTATAATTACTATATATAATAATAATAATAATTTATTATATTATAATTATAATAATTATTATAATTATAATATTTAATATAATTATAATAATTATTAATTATAATTATTATTGCTTAATTAAAATTATATAATTATATTATATATATAATTATAATTAAATAAAATTAAATTAAATTATACCTTTTCCAACACAGATATTTTTTAATTATCTTTTCAGACCCATCCAAAGTTTCAATAAAATCGGGCTATACTTCTGGCTGGTATATGTGCAAGAGTTTCTAACTTGAAGCAAAGCAGTCAGCACTGCCCGCGGTCGAATTAGAATCATTTATTATGCCAAGACAATATATCCCCAAGGGGACATACTGTGTTTTTGGCCTACTGGGGTCTAAAAGATAATAATCTTCGAGGTTTGTTGAGTGTCCAAACAACTGGTAAATGGAATTGATAGCCCCACAGAGAACTATAACTATAACCGATTCTTGATCAGCCCATTCGGGGAGTAACGTGGCAGCTGTGGTTCGATACAAAATTGCAGGAAAGGCGATTTAGTCTTATATGCTGTTGCAATTTAACAAAGGCACCAACGGTGTATCGGGAGTTTAGATGGTCGTCTTCAACTCCTAAACAAGGAGTATGAGTGTGGTCTAAAATTGCTACATATTGCGTTGCAAAGCGTAACAAGGGCGTTGATAGGCCAAATGTATTCACTCAGCTAGGCACTGACGTAAATCTGTATTAATTATCAGTGTCAATTTATATCAATCATACATCAGATAGATTTCATCAAACGAGTTTAAGATTGAATCAGGGTTACTACAAGGCTCGGTTCTTTCTTTTATTCTGAATATTAATTTTCGAATTGTCATTCTTTGTCAAAGTTTCGCAGATGGCGGTGCATTTTCCATTCGTATTTAATCATGAATGATTAATGCCTGTAAGTCTCAATGCTGTACACACAAACGTATGTTCTAATAATAATGCTTTATCTATAGTCGTAGGTGATATAAGTATTAAGGAATAGGTAGCTCTTGATGTTCTTGTCTTTAAATTCCAGAGCAATATTCGAGGAATGGTGTAAAATATACTGCATCCACTTCAATCCATCTGATATTTTGTATCTATTATGTATACGACGTATAAAGCCTAAAGACAGTATGTTCTAAACAGCGAAGAAGCTCATTGGTAGTAGTAGAGTATTATCTCTACTGACATAGAGTTTTTCACGCGATGCGATCGCTCCCCGGTGATATGGGAGAACCTAGCTTTACAAGGCACTTAAAACTGGAAGATAACAACCTTTAGGGTCCCCGTGTTCTGTTATTTTACGATAGGACCTTCGAGGTGAAAGACGGTGACGGTGATCCTCTAATTAGCTGAGCTTTACCAACTTTAAAATTTTATAAGTTTTCTTAAAACAGATAAAATGCTTTAATATAAAAACAACTACTTGAAAATACCAACCAAACATCGATTAGGTTTAATTAAGCTTCTAAAGCTAGTGTAAGTCTATGTAAGTTGTCAACACCACAGTTTTACGGACTGTTGACTATTTTTACCAGTTATTAAACAAGTAAGTCGTATTAAATTCTTAATTGCAAAATTAATTTTAAATGTCAACATTTAGCACAAAAGTTTAAAACGTTTTGTAGGCGTTGGAGTATCAATCATCTTGGTGACTATGGAGACTTAAAAATACAAAAACGGAAGGCGTTCATAGTTTTATAAAAATAAACGTAAATTATAAAAAAAGAGAATTTAATATTACGAATACTTATTTATGCATTTATTATTTACTAGCTGTGCCCGCCACTTCGTGGGCGTGCTTGAAATATTTTGTTCGATTTTGCTTTGAAAGTAATCCATACGAAAAACACTTACTTTTTGTTAGTTCCGGCTTAAACTATGCTTCAGTTATGGTTATATATTTACTTTATAAAACAGCGCCATCTGTTAGTGGTTAGTACTTCAGTTATGGTTTATGTCTTAACTTTACTACTAAAATAACTGCGTACTTTCAGTGCTTTTTCAGTACTTTCTCTTGGAAACGAGATATTTTTGCGGAAGAAAAGTATCCTTTATTGGTATCAGGATACTAAGGTACCTCCTCCCAAAATTTTGTTAAAATCCATCTAGTAGTTTTTACGTGATGCGAACGCAAAAGAAAAGCAGACAGACACACGGAAATGAGTTACTATTTTATTATATGTATAGATATTTAATTATAGTTGAAATATTCTTTGTAAGAAAATAGTTGCTTTTTTTCATGCCAATTAATATTTAACCTCGTTCTAGAGGATTGTATCAATAATTTATCTTAAAGATATTTACACTTCCGTTTTAGTTGTTAATTAAAAACATTATACTTTAATAGAATGATTATTGAATTTTTTTTTTATTTATTTCATTTAATTTCTTATTGATAATATGTTCACATATTTTTTTTTTAATTCGTCATTGGTGAACAATATTCATTTTGCACAAGTTTATGACATGTGTCTGACATGAATTTCTATGTTTAGAATTGTATCTTTTTTTATGATCTTTATGAATGCTAAGCTTTTATCGTACATATATGTACATATTTGACATAAACATTTCAACTCCCACACTTTAGGAAATCGAACAAAACAATGAAGTTATTGAAATATTTATATTATTAAATTTTGTTCATGATTTCAAAGTAAAATTATTGTTCAAAGTTTAAATCAACAAGGGTAGTGATTCACTTTTTTTTATAGAAAAAAACAAATGCATTTCATATGAGTTATTCAAACTGTTCTATAAGTGGTATGTTGTTTGACAATTGTTGTAAAAAATTAAATGAAAGGTAATTAATTAACTAAGAGGACTTAAGAGGGTTCATACTCTTTAAACTTGCTTCGTGCCTAACTTCGACTTTTTATTAATGTGAAAGGTGTTTTGAGAATAAAATAAATATAACATCGTGGCGACGACCTGGCCCTCACTAGATCAGAAGGAAACGGAAACGTGACTTATTAGCAACAGTCACGCTTGGGACCCATGCGAGAGGGATGGGCCTCCTATATAATGATGTTTTCAGAAGCTGCCAAGATGAGGAAGAAAAGTAAACGGGTAAACGCCTTTTCTACCTATGCCCTGCACCAACGTCCTCATCACCTTAGACGACGGTATTTTGAGAACCTTTCAGATGTCGCATTATTACAACCTAGCAGTATCAATTCATTTTTGAGGAGTTGCGGCTGACCCACTCCAATTTAAATGATTGCATGTTCCGGCCACTGAGCCTTCTATGGCTACTTTCTTTCTGCATTTGTCTGGTGACTATGCACCTTCCGCTTAACCGTATTTCTCCTATTTGAATCTTTTCTCTTTATTCGATACCCTTCCTTACACCTTTTCTTTTCTTTTTATTTTGTTTTTCCTCTTCTTTCTTCTACTCCGCAGGTAACACGAAAGGACCAGCATATTGGACCAACGTAAGCTGTGTATGTATAGCGTCCTGCCTAATCTGACCTTACGATCCCGGAATTTGAGTATCTGAATGGCGATGGATACTCAAGTGAATTGCTCAGTAAGTGAAGGATCTCCGGTTTTTGTCGGCCGCTAAAAAAGTAGACGATTACCTCTTATGCTCAATAACTTTATCAGTGTCAGTTCATGGAAACTTCACGTATCATCTGGCCAATATTAGCCTTAAAGAAGAGGATCGAAATATCGTTTTCAGTAGCTTCTTGGAAAAGAAATAGATGCCACTACGACAAAATCCACACCAAACTGTCACTATCTGTGAAAAATGTCTATGCTCACACTCTTTGTTTAGGAGTTGAAGACTATCTAAACCCCTGACACGCTAATGATGCCTCTGTTGAGAGTGCAACAAGAGGTAGAGCGATTAAGGTCCAAACCACAGCCATATCACGTTACTTTCCAGAATTCTTTACTAATAACCGAACACAAAGATATTTGGGGAAATACCGATTGTCATGGTATTAGTCGTTTGGACACTGGCTTTTATCTTCAGTTTCAGGCACCTGCCTGCTAGCCTCACGGCTGGTGCTTCCATATACCCGGGTAGCATTGTCATTAAGGTGTTAGAACTCAATAAGGCTATGAAATGCCCAGGAGGTGAACTCTTTGCGGGTATTGGCTTTCTTGGACGTTTTCGATCCCCAGATGCGGCAATTTAGTTTGTAATCAGAGCCATCGTAATGAAAATGCGCCCCTTTAGAAAAGATGATTTAGATAAGTTTTTAATAATTCCCAACGATCATCATGCACAAATCGACTCGTTTTGATCCGCTGACTCACTTCGGACATGAATATCACAGAGAAGCGTAGAAAATTTAAAGCTTTGCTCGTTTTTGAAAAAATAACCTACAACTAGATGATGCAGCCTCACATTATTGTCTCAATATGGCTTCCAGGAGAATATTGTATTGCTCAGTTACAGCACTTTGATCCTCGTATTTAGCCATAATATTACAGCTGTAAAGCCTGATTACGCAAAGAATTTTTAAGAAATAATATTTTGAAAATTAAAATTCGTTTTATCACAAGTGTTTGACGGATGACAGATCAATTTTTAACATTTTATCATTTGACAAACAATTTACTTTCTAACCTCAAATATGACCCCATTTACCATTTATTAGTCTTAATTAAAACTTATTCTTAAAAATTTCCAAGCTTTTTTCATATCTTCGTAATAGTTTTTAATTTTCTTTAAAAATATTACGGCGAATATTTTTAGTTTAAACATTTTGAATGAAGCAAGTTGTTGAAATTTTGGTTGCACAGATTTTATTGCCATCAGACTAGACTATAGCACAACCAAGCTCTTCACATTCTCTTCACTATTGTATTGTGTTTAATTTTATTTGTTTTCGAAACAGAAAATATTTATTGTACAAATAAAAAATTAAGAGCAAAGCAATAAACTGTTTATGATGCAAATGCAGGTAACACTATTCAAAAGGAATTGCTACAGAATATTTTTTGTTTATTTTCTAGAAAAAGTTAGCAAAGAAAAATTTATGTTCTTGCCAGTTTATTGCTAGTGTTTTGATATGAGGGCGTTTAATTTAAAGACAAAAAAAATAATTCTTAATATTAAAAAAAAAAAAAAAAAAAAAAACAATTGAGGATGAAATTAAATAAGACTGTATAACAGAACTGTTTTGAAATTACGAAATTTTAGTTTTGAAATTTGTAAGTGTTGAAAATATGTGTTTTATCCCTCAAAGAAATACGATATTTTCATATATTTTATACTGGCTGTGACCACACACGTTGTATGCGTCCTGACAATCTTTTGTTCAATTTCGCTTTGAAAGTAATACACACCATATTTTAAGACTCTTTTATATTTACTTTGTATAAAGGTACCCCCAACTGGATAAAATTCTAAAAATTATTGTAACGCTCTGTAAGACAGACAGCAAATGGGTAACTCATTATTTTTAAAAAGCGCCATCTATTGCGCAACATTGCTAAAAATACACTGTCTCCAAAAATAAAAGAAGCCTTAAAGTAGGCAGTACATTTAAAAAAAATCGGTGTAGTTACATTGCTTTTTCTCCACTTACAGGGTGGTCTAAAAACAGGTATTTTTCTCCACTTACAGGGTGGTCTAAAAACAGGTATCTTAAAGAACAAAAAAAAAAAAACACTACTCATTCTGAGTTAAAATCTATTATAATGAAATTCTCTTTACGGCAAACGTCGGCCAAAAATTGAAAAAAAAAAAATCCAAATCAATTTTCCACCAAACTCTTACTGATAACCGAGACATGATAGCATTGTCCCTTTGGCTTTCGCTGACCGTCCGCACCACCACTCGAAAATATCTGAGCTTTGCCTATCTGAAATTTTATTAAGATATGTTTAGTGGTTCATTACACGGTTGCTGTTACAGTTTTATATTACGAACTAGCCTCCTATGTATATTTGCTCGATTTCGCTTTGAAAGTATACCACCACAATTGGAAGACTTTTATTTTAATTGTGCTTCAGTTATGGTTTATGTATTTACTTTATATAAAGGTACCCATCCCTGGATAAAATTCTTAAATTTATAAAAAATTCTAAAAATTATTGTAAAGCTCTGTAAGAGATGTTTAAAATATTTTAATGACATTGTAATTCCACAAAGAAAAAATACAAAACAAATACAAATTTTATTCAAGTGGCGCCATCTGTTGCGCAATTTTGTTTAAAATATATCCCACTTTCAAAAATAAAAGGTACACAAACGTGTTTAAAATATCCCAGTTTTAAACCGAAAATTTCAGTACCTTTAACCTTTTTGAGGAAGAAAAGTATCCTATATTGTAATCAGGATACTAAAGTACCTCCTCACAATATTTTGTTAAAATCCATTCAGTAGTTTTTAAGTGATGCGAACACAAATGAAAAGCAGAAAGACAGACAGACGGAAATTAGTTACTCTTTTTTTATATGTAAAGATAAAAAATTTTTTATTTCTAATTTATTATTATCCAAGCTTCTTTACATGCTTTGCTAAATGTTGTGTGCATTTATCAGCCATATCAATCATATCAGTTTTTTAGTTTTCATTTCACACTATTAATAAGTTTAATGATCATGTTGTTTTTATACTGATTGATATAATTAATGATTTCTGGCTGTTTGTTTATGTCTTGACATATTTTGTTTTCTGTTATCTTAATTAAAATGATCACTTTATAATTGGGAAATGAGAGTGATGAATTTATGACCCATATTTCCAAGACATTGTTCAACTGAAATCAACTCAAAACAACACGAAAACAAACAGCCTACTGACATACATACTTAATTTTCAATTACGTCTAGATAGATGATTACAGTTTTGTATTCAACTCTTTTTTAAATTGGAAAAGATAAGACAAGGCGTCACAGAAGAGACACTCAGTTATGCAAGTCATCTAAGACTGTCTAGGTTATGAAATAATTTTCTTATTAGAAACAACTACAAACAAATTATTTAAATTGCATTTCCCTTATTTTATATAATTTCAACTGCATTTTGTTTCGATTGGACGGCAAAAGGAAGTCCAAAGTTTGCAAGAGAAAATAGCAATTTGCTTTAAAAAACAAAACCTAACAATACACGTTGTGATAGTTAAGAAAAAATGAGCTTACAAAAACCAAACCAAGGTCATTTTCATTTCTGCCATCATTTACAACTCAATCAGCCAACCAACCACCAACACTCGTTTTTAAAGCAGCAACAGTTTGAATGAACTAAGTAGCGAGAAAAAACAAAACAATGACTTTAAATTTGAATGGTTTATCACTTTGTGTTGCTGCTGCAATTTTTCTGCAATTTATTGCTTCTTTGAATCGCATACAAAAAAAAAAAACATTTTTTAATTTAATATTAATTTGTATCTCCCCCTCAAGACAGATTCTTCATATTCATATTTGTTTTTGAGCTTTCTGGGGCCAACAAGGCTACACTCATTTTGTTGACAAATGTTATATGGGAACCCAAAAAAAAAAAAAATACTTTCATGTAATTAATTTTTCCACTTGGCAAATGATGAATATAATAAGCTTCATTAATCATTCAACAAGTTGTTTCAAATTCACAGCTGGAATTGGTTACTTTGTTGCGGCACAGTGGTGTTGAGAAATATTAAGTGGAGGGCTATCAATACTTCATCAATACTTTAACCTGAAAACTCCTCTATGACAATATAAAATTTAATGTCAATCGCTGCCCCACTGTCCAAAATCTTCGTCATCAAAACTTAAACTAGATAACTTCTGTGTAGGTCTATTATTATTGTCAACTTGTCATTCAGACATTAAGTCTATAACTCTGAATATTTTAATTCAGCTCCACTGTGCAAAACCTAAACTAGAAAAGTTCTCTTTACGTAAATTTTTATTGTCAACTTAACATTCAGACATTTCTGATTTATTTCTAAAATATTTTTATTCAGCCTACTTTGCATAATTATCATCAACTTAAACTAGAGAATTTTTTTCTCTCTATGTAACTATTTAATGTCACTTTGTCTGGTCATTCAGATATTACTGTTTTATTTCCAACTAGCTGTGCCCAATATTTTGTTCAATTTTACTTTGAAAGTAATCCACACACAGACAGAAAATGAGTTAATTATTATTTTAAAACAGCGCCATCTGTTGAGCAACATTGCTCAAAATATACTGTTTTAAAGTATGCAGTAAAAAAATTGGCGTACTTTCACTGTTTTTTTCTCCACTTTCTCTGGGAAATAAGATATTTTTGGGGAAAAAAAGTATCCTTTATAGGAATCAGGATACTAAGGTAGTTCCTCACAAAATTTTGTTAAAACCCATCCAGTAGGTGACGCGAACACGAAAAGAAAGACAGACAGGAAATGAGTTACTGTTTTATTATATTTATAGATATATTTTGAATCTGTCCCACTGTGTAAAATTTTCGTCATCTAAACTTAGAGAACTTCTCGTCATGTTAGTTTTGAATGTAAACTTATTATTCAGACTATACGGCTTTATTTCCAAAATCTTTTTATTCTGACCTATTGTGCAATGGTCATGAAAACTTATACTTGAGAAATTTTTAAAAATAAATTGGACTTGTTTTTCAGACATTATTGCTTTATTTCTAAAATATTTCCATTCTGTCCCACAGTTTGATTTTCTCCCACTCTCAAAAATCACAGTCATGTAAACTTACACTAGATAACTTTTTTGCGTGTAATTTTTTAATGTAAATTGGATTTGCCTTTCACTCACGGATGCTTTATTTCGAAAATATTTTCATTCTGCCCACAGTGCCAAGTTATGTCCAGGACGAATATTTAAACTAGAAAATTTTTCTCTTTGTATAAAATCTAAATGACAATTGGACTTGTATTTTAGTCAATACTGCTTTATTTTCTAAACATTAGGATTCTGCCCCACTGTGCAAAACCATCGTCACGAAAAGTTATACTAGAGAACTTTTTTCAATAAAATTTTTTTATTTCAAATAGACATTCAGCCATGTCCGCTTTATTTCCAAAATATTTTGGTTGTGTCCCACTGTGCAAAATCATTGTCATGAAACCTTATACTAGAGAACTTCTTTCGATGTAAACTTTTAATGTCATTTGAACTTGTCATTCATGCATGGAGGCTTCATTTCTAAAATGTTCTAATTCTGCCCCACTGTGAAATGTATTTTATCGCTTAGCAAAAATAACACACTTTCTTTGGAAAATTAAAGCATTTTCGTTTCCTCCCAGCACATTTTTCTTATGCATGTGTTATTTGCTTTTCAAAAAAAAAAAAAAAATTATAAAATCAGTTTGGAATGTGTTTATAACATTAATTACATTTTTTAAACAAACATTTGTTTTAGCTTCGTATTTTTTTTTTTTTTTTTTGTTGTTTTTATGGTATTTTGTGTTTAATGTGTTTTTTGCACAGGTAAGTTTGAGGATTTAAGCAAAATTTATACCAAATTTAAAGTGATTTAATTTGAATTTGTTTTTAACCAAAACGAAATGGTGAAAAAAGAAAATAAACAAGTAATTAAAAGATTATTTACAATAATTAAAAAAAAAAAAATATTATTTTAAAATTGTGGTTTAACCTTGAAATTGCTTCAAGTAATTTATTCTTATTTATTATCTATACATATAATAAAATAGTAACTTATTTCCGTCTGTCTTCCTGATTTTCTTTTGTGTTCGCATCACGTAAAAACTACTGGATGGATTTTAACAATATTTTGTAAGAAGGTACCTTAGCCTCCTGATTCCAATATAGGATACTTTTTTTCCGCTGAAATATCTCATTTCCAAGAGAAAGTGGAGAAAAAGCAGGGAAACTACTCAACTTCCGGTTTAAAGATACTGAAATTTTCGGTTTAAAACTGGGATATCTTAAACACAGCTGCGCACCTTTTATTTTCGAAAGTGGGATAATTTAAAAACTATTGCGCAACATTAGGCGCCAATTGAAAAAAATAATTGTATTTGATTTGTATTTTTACTTTAGGGAATTGCAATATTATTAAAATATTTTAGACACTTTTTACAGGGCTTTACAATAAATTTTAGAATTTTGTTCAGGAATGGGTACCTTTATATAAAGTAAATACATAAACAGTAACTAAAGCACTATAAAAGTAAGAGTCTTACAATTGGTGTGGAATACTTTCAAAGCAAAATGGAGCAAAATATTGTTAGGACGCCTACGACGTAGCGGGCACAGGTAATCAAATATAAAATTGTGGCAATTGAAACTGCATTTAGTTTTTGTTAAGAGTATTGTGTGGTTCACGTCCCTGTCGGAACACCCTTTAATTTTTAGTTTAATTTTTGTATACCTGTTTATATAGAGAACACAGTGCTATATGGGGTGTTTGTAAATTTCGAGAGTCTGCCTTCTACGGTTCAAAAAATAAAGATTTATCCGTTAATACCACGTCACTATTGAAAAACCCTTTTATTTTTCTTATTTGCTGCCTTAGCAATACAACTTCTGTGAAAATGTCTCTGTCTACCGATGATTGGTTTGAGAGATAGATGGCGCTGACAGACGGATAGACATAGCGAAAACCCTTTTTTACGCATTAGGGAACCCTAAAATAATAGTTTTTACTACAAGCACTTCTAGGATTTCTTTTGACAGACTGCTGAAATCGTGTAAGATTTACCAATGAAATAAATCATCATTGTAGGAACGCTGGAATATTAGAAATTAAAAAACAGGCATATTTAGCATTTAATCGGACTTCTGCAGCGAAACAATTTTGCAGCTTCTCTTACTGGCAAACTATATATATATATATATATATATATATATATATATATATATATGCATGAACTAAAAGGAATATGAACTAAAGAGATAAAGTAAACTAATGAGCTCAACTGAACTAATAAGCTGAACCTGAACTAAGGAGGTGAACCTGAACTAAGGAGCTGAACTGTACTAAGGAGCTAAACTGAACTTAGGAGCTGAACTGAACTTAGGAGATGAACTGAACTAAGGTGCTGATATCAGCTTAGTTTGGTATTCAACTTTCTCAGTACAGTTGACTGATTAGTTCAACTAAACTAAGTCGCCTAAAAAACTACACAACTGTAGCTCAAATGTAATATGTCGCTACAAAAAGTAATTCAATGGCATGTGCTTATATAGAATACTAACTGTACCCGCAACTTTGTCAGCGTTCTAACAATATGTTGTTCCATTTTGCATTGTAAGTAATCCACACCAAATTTTAAGACTCTTACATTTATAGTGCTTCAGATATGATTTATATTTATATTTACTTTATATAAAGCTATCCATCCCTGATTAATTACTCAGGAACATAAATAGACTTTATATACAATTCTGAAATTATTGTAGAGTTCTGTAAATAGTGTTAAAAATTTCCTCCTGACAAAAATAAAAGGTGCTGCCAAGTTTGCAGTACCATTGGATTTATAGTGCTTCAGATATGATTTATATTTACTTTATATAAAGCTATCCATCCCTGATTAATTATACGGGAACATAGACTTTATATAAAATTTTTAAATTATTGCAGAATTCTGTAAATAGTGTTAAAAATTCCCGCCAGGCAAAAATAAAAAGTGCTGCCAAGTTTGCAGTAACATTGAATCGGTTAACTTGCGGACTTTCACTACTTTTTCTCTATTTTCTCTTGGAAATGAGATATTATTAGGGGAAAAAAGTATCCTATAGTTGAATCAGGATACTAAATTACCTCCTCACAACATTTTATTACAATTCATCCAGTAGTTTTTACTTGATGCAAACCCAAACATTCCAAAAATATCTGTTTTCCATTTTGATTACTAACTGCAACAGCAAAAATTTTTTTTAAAAAATATTGCATATACAGAAATGCTACTGTTACAGTTTTATTGTGTATAGATAACCTCCAGTAGTTATCAATGATCGTCCTATTTATTATTATTTATTATGCAAATTGCAATTATATGTAAAACAAAACTACTATAATTTAATGCAACTATTTTTATATTAAATCTTTAAATAAAACTAAATAACAAACACGAAACGAATATAATTTCGTACTAAATATAAATCTGAGTTCTATATTATTAGGCTTATGGAAATAAATATAGTATATTCTTATTTAATATGAAGTCTGCCTGTCCTTTTTTTAATAAAATAATCGGCTTGAATATCAAAAGAAACACGGCACATCTCAAATGATGATGTTCTCTTTATGATAGAGAAAAAAAAAGGTTGAAATGAAAGATGCCTTTAACTAAGTATTAAAATTTAATATAAAAAAAAAACTTTGACAAGAACGTGTGAATAAGGTATGATTAAATTATAATTCCTAGAAGAAATACAAAAAAAAAAAAAAACTCTGCTACTAATAAAAGAGGACATGCAACGACATGAATTTAATAAGTAGAATAATTTAAACACTGATGAGAAACTATAAATTAATGCATATAAAAATAAGACCTATTTCACAGGTTCTTAAATATAAATACACAACAACAAACAAAATAAAAAAAAAATACCAAAAGGTAGCAACGAAAAAGAAGTAAAACAATGAAGTTCTTTCAAAGTAGACTTTACTAATACAAAAAAACTAAACTTGTATAACAAAGAAACACTAGTCATTCTGAGCTAAAATCTATTATAATAAAGTGTTCTTTGAAAAGCTTTATTTGGCTTTTCGTTGGGAGCCTTGTGTGCATGACATTAAAAGCTATTTTTACCATGCGATAGAAAAAGAGGTTCATACAAAATTTCTAATCAAACTTTTTGAATATTCGATAAAGTCACGTTCTTAGATAGCAAAATCGCTTAAGGTAGAATAGATATAAATTAAAAAAAATATAAGAATACTTTTGGCTTAGCAAGTGATTTGCAGCTATAGAATAACGGCCGTCGAGAAAGCTTTGTTATTAGCCCGTCACATCTTCTTCAGTTGCGTCCCAAACTTTTCTGGGTTTTATACAAGATACGAAATATTCACCGCAATCTATATAATAGTTATTCCCGTAAAAAAACTCCCAAAGTTTCTATCGTGAATGATTTCAATAACATATTTACCGTAGAGATAGTAATAATTCACGATAGGAAATTTGGGAATTTTTTTCATATGATTATTCGCGATAGGGGTTAATCTTTTCAGCACAACAGAGAAAAAAACTGCACCAATTAAAGATTTTTATTAGTTTCAGATTTAGATTTAATTAAATAATTAATTAATTCAATTATTTATTTAATTTTCTGTAAAGGTAGAAATCATTCACGATAGGAAATTTGGGAGTTTTTTTTTCATGGGAATAATTATTCTCTATAGGAAATATTTATTAATTATTAAAGATTTTTATTAGTTTCAGTTTTAGATTTAATTAAATAATTAATTGATTCAATTATTTATTTAATTAGAATTTTTTTAACTATTTTATTAATTAATTAATTGATTAATTAATTGATCTTAAATTTAAAACTAATTAAAACCTTTTATTTTGGAAAAAATGTTTTTCTTTAATTTTAAATAATTAATTAATTCAATTATTTATTTAATAAATTTTTTTTGATCTGTTTTAAACAAATATATTTAATTGCATCAATAAAAAAATTAATTGAACTTAAATTTAAAACTAATTAAAACCTTTAATTGGTGAAACAATGTTTTTTCTGTGTATGTCTGTCAGAGCCCTCTAGCTCTGGAACTGTAAAAAGCAGACTGTTGGTATTTTCACAAAAGTCGTATTACAATGGTTGCTATAAGGGTGTGCTGACAGTGACGTAATTCGATGTATTAACAAGTGTAGAAAATAATAATAAAAGGGTGGGGCGATGTACAGGTATATGACCTTAATTTTAAGCCATAATAAGTAGACTTAAAATATTTACAGAAGATGTATTGCTGAGGCCGCTATCATCAAAACAAATTAAATAAAAATAAAAGAGTGTGCCTTAGAAATTGCGATTATGTCGATTTTGACCTTTTCTCGTTATAGGCAGCCACTCAAAATTTGCGCTGGGTATGTACATAGTTCAATGCTCACTATAATAAAAAGTATAATTAAAAGTCAATATAAAATTAAAAAATAGAAGGTGCACCAAAAAAGGTAAGAAAAAAAATTAAATCCTGATCTTTTAAAGTAATATATTCAACGTAGTACGAAACCCTACGAGTGTGAGTCAGACTCGCACTTGAGTTTTTTTTTTTTGTAAAGGTTGAATAAGGGCAGGAGGATATTAGTCGATAGTAGAACAGTATTTGTTTTTCAGCACTGAAAGTAAAAGAAAAAGAAATCGGTGTTGCTGATTGCTGACCGATACGTTACCAATTTATGCGCTTGTATCATGGAGCCATAACGCTAATTCTATGATACAAGGGCAGTTAGGTAATTCCTTGGCTTTTTTGTATTTCTACCACAATAACTTTTAATTCGGTACAGCTCCTGTTAATTGTTATCTATTTTACTACTATCTGGTAAAGAAACTAAACAAAAGAATACTATGAGCACTCTGTACTATCAGTTTCAACAAAAAGGGGTTTACCGAAATCCGCCACGGATTCAGGTGGCCCCAATAGGTCGTGACGCCAGAAAAAGTGATTAAAATCCAATAAATGATACTGAACGATCGTAGAATAAAAATGTGTAATTTGAATATTTAGGCGTCTCAGCAGCATAAATATTTGGATATGAAAAAGCTTTCCGCGCAATGGCGGTCGCAATGAAGAAATTGCATGGGTAATCGGAAACTTGGGTCACTATAGCAAAAATTCCTGAAATATGCTAGCAACTGCTAATCTCAAATTAGCCCATTGGCTGATAATGAGATTTGGGTCCAAACGTCTGTTTTGAGGGGCTTGAGAAATCTTATAATTTAGAGAGAATAAAATTTCTAGAAAAACTATGTTGAGTAATAAAACGCTTGTTTTTTGGTGAAAAAGACAAATTCTCCTTAAATCGTTACATTTGAAGTTGGTTTGAATGTATTTTAGGAAATAAAAAAGTAATCTATACATATAATAAAATAGTAACTTATTTTTGTCTGTTTGTCTGTCTGCTTTTCATTTGTGTTCGCATCACGTAAAAACTTCTGGATGGATTTTAAAAAAATTTTGTGAGGAGCTACCTTAGCATACTGATTCCAATATAGAATACTTTTTTCTCATTTCCAATTTTCGGTTTAAAACTAGGATATTTTAAAAACTATTGCGCAACATTAGGCGTCAAATGAATAAAATTTGTATTATAACTTTTTGGAATTACAATGTTCTCTTACAATTGGTGTGGAATACTTTTAAAGCAAAATCGAGGAAAATACATATTGTCAGGACGACCACGACGTGACAGCTAGTGAAAAATATATTTCTACAATTCACAACCTATTGTAGGTTTGCAAAGTTTAAAGTTTATTCTACAATAGATAAACAAATATTGTTAGTTGTTTGGACTTTTCTGTAACAGGCTATACGTTCGTAATTTTTTTCTATTGTAATTAAATTAGATTTCATATACAACTTACAAACAACAATAGATTGTGAATTGAGTAATTTTAGTTTTATGCTTTTTATCCATCTATTATTACATTTCATTTACAACAAACATTTTCGCTTTAAGTGTAGCAAACTACAATAATTATTGCGTTGGTAGATAGTTGTATGAATATTACTACTCGTATTTCATTAAAATAAATATACACATTTTATAGGTGTTCGAAACGAATTCAAAAATTGCTTTCCAACTTTCCTTTAATACAAGGCAAGTGTATGCTCTGTGAAATCTACATACGGGTACATACATATATGTAAATATAAAATAAATTGCTATAACCATGTCATGAAAACTGCAATGAAAATCTGTGAAACACAAGCCCTTTTGTGCCATTGCTTGCAGACTACAATTAATGTTTTACTCCATTGAAAATAACAGGTGTAAAACTAATTATATGCTGCTTATAAATAAATCAGATTAATAAAAAGAAAACAAAACTAAAAATTATTTTAACAAACTTTAGCAAAAAATAATCTCAGCAATATAATGACGAGTATGAAGCAGACACAGAAAAGGGATACAACAAATCGATATGGAGAACTAAAATTATTTACTTGATATCTATACATATAATAATGCATACTGAATGGTTTTCAACGAAATTTTGTGAGGAGGTCCTTAGTATCCTGATTCAAATATAGGATACTTTTTTCCGCAAAAATATCTTATTTCCAAGAGAAAGTGCAGTGAAATTACGCAGTTTTGCCGATATGCATACCTTAAGGCGCATATTTTAGTAGGGATGAGACCCTTTATGTAAAGTTAATACATAAACCATTACTTAAGCACTAAAAAAGTAACAGTCTTTGGTGTGGATTGCTTTCAAAGCAAAATCGAATAAAATATTCTGAGGACGCTGAGGAAGTGGCGGGCACAGCTAGTAAGAAATAAAAGAGAATTTCGGTACCTTTAAAAATGTGAGGGAAAAATAATAAAAATTTCTCTATTTCCAATGAATTTTAAGGTTTGCATTGACATGCCTTCACAGAAAAATTTTTTTTGCTCTAATTAAAGGTTTCAATTAGTTGAATTGAATGTTTTATTGATTTAGTTATTTATTTAATTAGAAATTTATTTTATTCTTTCTTAATTAATTAAATCAATTAAAAAATTAATTGAAACTTTATCTTTAATCCAAAAACTTTTAGCGCAAACATTTGTTTCTGTGTTTCAAATTAAATATGTATATTAATTTAAAAAAATCATTAATTAAATATTTACCCGTCCCTGTTGGAAAACCTTTTTGTTAAGAAGTCTTTATAAGTGACATGCAACGCTTCTCATTATGCATTAGTGAGTTATCTAGAAAACTGCATTTTTTATCAATAAATATTTAATTTTAATATCAATTTTATATGGACGGACTTATTTTGTGTCTGTTTTTTATACTTTGCTTTAATTATTTAAACATTGATATGTTTGAAGTCCGCCGATATTAGAGCACAGATGTATTTGTTTTTAGTTTTCTTTCTTGTGTTAAAATAATGATTACAACTTTTTTTAATGAAACGTATTGAATATGCTTTTGGCTGAGTACAAGCGGCATGCACAAACATGATGTAAATTTAATGATAATGTTTAGAAGTGAAAAATTTTTGATACATATTTGATTTTTTTTATATTTTATATATGTATGTACTAGCTGTGCCCGCAACTCCATCAGCGTCCACACCAAAGATTTGTATTTTTTACTTTATAATAAACTAGTAGTGCCCGCCACGTCGTGGGCGTCCTGACAATAATTTGCTCATTCCACACCAATTGAAAGACTTACTTTTATAGTGCTTCAGTTATGGTTTATGTATTTATTTTCTATAAAATTGGATAAAATGGATAAAATTCTAAAATTAAAAAAATTATTGTAAACCCCTATGAGACGTGCTTAAAATATTTTAATAACAATGTAATTCCACAAAGTAAAAATACAAATTAAATACAAATTTTATTTAACTTGCGCCATCTGTTGCGTAGTGGTTTCTTAAAGTATCCCATTAAAAAAAAACAAAAAGGAAAGTTGAAAAAATGTGTTGAAAAATCCTAGTTTTAAATGTAGTGTAAAATATCAGTACCTTTAAACCACTTTCTATAATGGGACCAGGATACTTAGGCAACTCCTCACAAAATTTTGTTAAAATTCATCCAACAGTTTTTACGTGATGCGAACGTCAATGAAAAGCAGACAGACGGAAGTGAGTTACTATTTTATTATATGTATGTATAGATAAAGTATGCATATCCGGTTAGTTCAACTGTGTACTTTCACTGCTTTTTCTCCACTTTCTCTTGGAAATATGATATTTTTGCAGAAAAAAACTATCCTATATTGGGATGAGGATGCTAAGGTACCTCCTCACAAAATTGTGTTTTAAACCCTCCAAGTAGTTTTTATGTGATGCGAACGCAAAAGATGTATGTATAGATATTTATACTCGTATTGATCATTTTTATATAATAAGTATAAATAAAATTTTAAGGTTCAATTAAAACATTTTTATGTCATATTTTTTTTAATTTTGTCCAGTGCCGGAGACGCAAACTTAACTGTATTGGGAACCCATAAAATTTAAATAAATAATGAAAAACCTGACTATAATCTATGAAAAAGAAGCGCAAAAAAGAAATCTCGAACAACCAAACGGCATTTTTCGAAAAACAACCCAAATAAATAAAAACAAGTAAGAGTGATATAACGAGTGATTTTTTAAGAGCTTGAGAACTTTTTTTTTAAAAAAACGCATAAAATTTGCAAAATCTCATCGGTTCTTTATTTGAAACGTTAGATTGGTCCATGACATTTACTTTTGGAAGATAATGGGCAACTTTTTCGAGCATTTCGGCCGGAATAGCCCGAATTTCTTCGGAAATGTTGTCTTCCAAAGCTGGAATAGTTGCTGGCTTATTTCTGTAGACTTTAGACTTGACGTAGCCCCACAAAAAATAGTCTAAAGGCGTCAAATCGCATGATCTTGGTGGCCAACTTACCGGTCCATTTCTTGAGATGAATTGTTCTCCGAAGTTTTCCCTCAAAATGGCCATAGAATCGCGAGCTGTGTGGCATGTAGCGCCATCTTGTTGAAACCACATGTCAACCAAGTTCAGTTGTTCCATTTTTGGCAACAAAAAGTTTGTTAGCATCGAACGATAGCGATCGCCATTCACCGTAACGTTGCGTCCAACAGCATCTTTGAAAAAATACGGTCCAATGATTCCACCAGCGTACAAACCACACCAAACAGTGCATTTTTCGGGATGCATGGGCAGTTCTTGAACGGCTTCTGGTTGCTCTTCACTCCAAATGCGGCAATTTTGCTTATTTACATAGCCATTCAACCAGAAATGAGCCTCATCGCTGAACAAAATTTGTCGATAAAAAAGCGGATTTTCTGCCAACTTTCCTAGGGCCCATTCACTGAAAATTCGACGTTGTGGCAGATCGTTCGGCTTCAGTTCTTGCACGAGCTGTATTTTGTACCGTTTTACACCAAGATCTTTGCGTAAAATCTTCCATGTGGTCGAATAACACAAACCAAATTGCTGCGAACGGCGACGAATCGACATTTCACGGTCTTCAGCAACACTCTCAGAAACAGACGCAATATTCTCTTCTGTACGCATTCGTGTGGTTGGTTTAATGTCCAATAAAGTAAACTGAGTGCGAAACTTGGTCACAATCGCATTAATTGTTTGCTTACTTGGTCGATTATGTAGACCATAAATCGGACGTAAAGCGCGAAACACATTTCGAACCGAACACTGATTTTGGTAATAAAATTCAATGATTTGCAAGCGTTGCTCGTTAGTAAGTCTATTCATGATGAAATGTCAAAGCATACTGAGCATCTTTCTCTTTGGCACCATGTCTGAAATCTCACGTGATCTGTCAAATACTAATGCAAATGAAAATCCTAACCTCAAAAAAATCACCCATTATTAGGCGACTCCGAATCTTGTATACCTTTCACCAAATACACATAAAATGGTCAAACTAAAGTACATAGGGAGGGGGGGGGGGGTCATATTGATCCCCTAATGTGCCTATTGACTGCTTCTGGTTTCCAGCGGGCACTCACTCTGTGAGTCTATAGTCTATACCTCTATGTGTATTGCTTTCTATAAAGGCCTTTAATACAGTTCAAAGCAGAAAAGTCCTACAAACCTAAAAACAAACAAAAATTGGACCTCGCAGGGGGTTATTGATCCTCGGAGATCTGTATGCACTCCATGCGATCTACTGGTTGCGGTGTAATATTTATTTAACAAAAAAAACAAAAGACAATAATTACAAAAGAAAAAAAGCAACCTGAAGAAATGTAAAAAAATATAGGTAGGCGTGGTTTTTTGCCCGATGCCTAGAATTGATTGGTCTGATGAAGCTAAATTCTATTAGCGAAATTTTCGAAACTATGCCTGGCATATTAGTGGGCTTAAATTTTCTCTACCTCTTTTGGTGCCTTGGCAAAGTTGATTTCAACCCGAGCACAGACGGATTCAGAATACATATATCGTCACCTAAAACACGAAATAACCTATCGGCAGTTTTCAAAAGTTTACAGGAGGAAAAAACGTTACAAAATTGGAACTATTTGCAATGTTGATTATTTATATGTGATTAATTATAAAGAGGAAAAGAAAAAAGTCAGATACAAGTAGAATGAAATGTATTTTCTGGATCGCTATATTATTCTTCATCATCTGTCTACAAGGTAGTTTTAAGATGTTTACAATTTTCTGAAAAAACAAATATTTACGTAGAAATAGTCCACGAGAAATATGTACCACTGTACGTGAAAATTATTCTGAAATGATAATAATATTGAATGGTGGGTGTGACAAAATTGTTTTACATAACAAGCATCACAACACAAATTCAAAGCATCCTCCTCCGTAAAACGGTGTAGGGTAAATGCATTGATATCAACTAATAAACTTTAACGTTTTTCAAAACTATTTCCTTTTAACCTTTTCTCCATTAACTTGTAAGCAACAATTAAAGTGGGTGTATTGAATAAAAAAAAAATGTTATTGTTTAAGGGGTCGTGTGAGGTGCCTTCGTTATTGTGTTACATATTTTGTTGTAATTTAGTTATTTAAAAAATTTATTTGAAAATTTCTAATAATTTATGACCTTTTCCTGTTGCTCTTTTTTACATAATTTGTTTTAAAACTTTTTGTGTCGTAAAACTGGGTTTAAAAAGCTGAGATTACAAAATATTCAATAGAAAATATATGTTTTAATTATAAAAAATAAATAAGTATATCTACTAAATGCTACAATAGAATTTAAAATTATATTTTAACTTTATTTATCGAGCGTAGTA
The DNA here is from genome assembly GCA_949628195.1 of Phasia obesa. Classification (NCBI taxonomy): domain Eukaryota; kingdom Metazoa; phylum Arthropoda; class Insecta; order Diptera; family Tachinidae; genus Phasia; species Phasia obesa. Next base: position 92,516,206 of record OX451218.1, read on the forward strand.
ACGAAGACTTTCGCCCGTTGTAGTGAAACACACAACCCAGTTACAATCACTTATCTAAAACACATTTAAATTAAGAACAAATGAAGTATACTTTAAAGTGTTTGGAATATAACAAAATATATAGCATATGTTTGGGAGTAATTTGAAACAAAATATATAAAAATTTCATTAAATATATTTATAGAACAACATAACTGAATTAAATGTAACTTAAGGGCATTTCGTACTATAATACAAGTTGTAATACTTTTGAAAAATAGCAGCCCTGATCTAATCGCTGTTTGTAATTTTCTAACAAACAATAACAACTCAATATGTCACGGTTCCATTTTCCTCAAAAGTATTACTACCAGTACTATAGTTTGAAACGCCCTTTAATAAAGAGACGTAGCTTAAATCTGATAGGTTCAGATATCGCACTTGATCAACAAAAGGGTATTAACTCAAAATTTTTAAATTTTCAGTAGAGGTAAAAAAAATTGAATTTTTTAAAGTTTTTTGCGATTTTGACCTTGAAGATGAAGTTTTTTTGATTTTATATGTTTACAATTTTTGTTCTTTATGACAAGAGCTACAACAAGAGCTATACTCAAAGAGTATATCAAAATTCCAAACGGTTTGCAAAATATGAGCTTGAGTAAATGATCATTTTTTTGCAAAAATGATATCGAGGCCCCACATCTTTAAGGGCCCATAAAAAAAACCTGGAGGACTTTGGGCAAAACTGGGAGACAGGGGTCTTTTTTTTTTTTTTTTGGTCTTTTATCACGTAGTGGTGTCCGTATATGGTTATTTTGTCATGATTTAAAAAATTACACAGTGTGTAATATATTTACACTGTTTTTCTTTAAAATTTTTTGCAATTATTGCCAAATAAAAAAAAAAAAATCTTTTTTGTTGATGTAAAGGCACTCAAGACACTATCACTAAAATGGTCTCACATGCGTGTTTCGAGATGAAAGAGTAATCGGAATACGTTGAAATTTTTACAGTAGATGGATATTGATGTTGTTGGTTGATTTCTTGCAAAAAGTGAAAATTTAAAAATTTTGAATAATACCCTCTTGTGGATTAAGTGCGATATGCTACTGCTTAAAAAAATTGAAAAGTTATGTTATTCTACAATTTATTCAGTTTTAAAATATAAAATTTAATTACCATATTCATAATAAACAGACTTGGGGGATGTCAATTACAGTTTGTAGTTAATTACACATCCAATAACGCATTGATATGTAGTTGTAATTGGAATTTTTCAATTACAATGACATTAACTATTTGTAATTTTAATTGAGATTTTTTCAATTACACATTACATGTAATTGGTAATTGAAAAATTACAATAATTTTTTTTTTTTTTTAATTTTTAATTATGTTTAGTCGAACTGTTTTATGTATTACATACAATGAAATTTATAGTCAAGCTTAAGATCGTTTTTATTCTCTCTAAGAAAGAATTAATTAAATTACAAATTAGGTGATAATATTAAAGAAAAATTGGGAAAATTTAATTTTTAGACACCAGCAAGAGCGGAATGCACATTTTCTAGACAGCCACCGTACGTCCGTCATCAGCACTCTTGTATCTAATCTACTTAGGGTAGTGTTTAGTTGTAAGCATCATCTATTTAACCAACCAAACCCAGATAAAGGAATACGAGAAAACTTATATTCAATTATCAATAGTCAGTTGGTGAGAACGAAGTCTACCACTACCTTAAGCTTCTCTCTTGTTGAATATTTTTACTTTTAATATTTACCAGCTTATATTTTGTTGTTCCTTTAGCCAACCTTCGGTTAGCAATGAAGGTTACAATTATAATTGAAAATTCCAATTATAAATTACATGTAATTGTAATTGAGAAAATTCAATTATAATTATATGTAATGAAAAATTCTCAAGAATATGACTGAATTTTGTTTCATTGCAAGTAATGATTGTTGCCTAATTACAATTACTTGTAATTTATAATTGAAAATTTCCAATTACAATTACTTGTAATTTATAATTGAAAATTTCCAATTACAATTCCATGTAATGTGTAATTGAAAATGTTCAATTATAATTTACAAGCAGTTGTAATTGACTTTTGTACCTGATTTAAATTACAATTACTTGCAATGGGTAATTGATAATATGCAATTACTCATTACCTGTAATTTTCATTGAAATAACTTAAATGTATATATAATAAATTAAATGTATATATTTACCCCCATATTTATAAAAAATAAAATTTATAAAAAATACATTTGAGATCCATTTTAGAACTAATTTTTCATACAAAAGTTGTTCTAAAATACATTTCAAATAAGTTATATTCTATTATATAAAAATAAGTCGGGTTTTTCTGCCTGACGCTATAACTCCAGAAAGTACGAACCGATTTCCAAGGTTTTGCATTCGTTGGAAAGGTCTCGGGCTCCGTGAGGTTTATAGCAAAGAAAATTCAGGAAAAATTTCAACAGAATATCTTTATATATAAAAATGACGTGTATCTTCGTGATCGTTAAACTCAAAAACTACTGGACCGATTTTGACCCAACTTAATATAATGTTCTATGGGGGGTGAGGAGTGTTTATGAATAGTTTGAAGTTCGTCCGACAGATGGCTCAATATTTAGTTTTTTTTTTGTGTTTTTGCACCTTAACTCAAGAACTACTACACCGATTTTGACCAAACTTTAAATACATGCTCTATCGGGCTTGAGGAGTGTTTGAAGTTCGCCCGACAGATGGCGCAGTATTTAGTTTTTTTTGTGTTTTTGCACCGTAACTCAAGAACTACTGCACTATGCTGTGTTTCTTTGAAGGCGTTGGGCCCTTAATCAGCGTGCAGTGGCGTTAATTAGCCCGATATCGGGGCCAGCAACGCGGATCGGGCCCAGCTAGTTTTTTATAAATATGGGGGTTAAAATTTATTTTAGAACAAATTTGTTCATACTAATTTTGTTCTAAAATACATTTCAAGTAAGTTTTAATTCTTGTGAATAAGGGCATTAAGCATTTGCTACTTGAAGTGTGAGTCATGTTGAAAGTGCTATTTTTAATAAACTCTTAACCTTTACATAACTCAAGATTTTTTGTATGCCTGTTTTATTAAAAAGAACTTCAAATGATACAGGATAACCACACCTTATCCCAACACGCAGTCACTTTAAACTGTCAAATCTTTTTAATATTTTTTTTTTGCTTTCCCATACCACCTTAAGTTTGACATAAAGATTTTGAATAAATTTTATTTTTTTTTTAAATTATCAAGGAAATTAATGAACATTGTATAAAATTGTCAAGTATGTATGTATGTTTTTTGGTTGCTAAAAAAAAATTATTTTTTATTTCATCATTTTGGCTTTTACGTTCATTGACATTGAAAACTGTGTCGAGTGAAATACAATACATGCCCAAGTAAAAGTCACTTTATTATCGGAAATATTTTTTTTGTTTTCCAAATTAATGATACTTTTGTTTGCTGTTGTTGTTTAATGCTTTATATTTAGCCTGGTTAAGTATATTGTTGCCGGACTTCAATTTCTCAAGAGAGCCTTTATCTTCACTTTACAAAATCATCTTGTAAGAAAATTTCGTTAAATTATTAAACATAAAAATTAAGGTCAACTAAAGAAATAAATTGACCCACACACGTTGTATGGACCCCATGAGTTTGTTTCTTTTTAGGAGTATTTGTTTTGGAAGCAATTGTTAGGTGGCACTTTTGAAAAAATATTGTTCAAGTGTGTATGATTGAGATATTGTTTTTTGTCGTTTAATTTGTTATTTTATTTCTTCCTTTATTTGTGTTATTATTGATTGTATCTTAAATTTTAAGTCTAAAAAATATACTTAATAAAGTCCGGTCTACGTCAGATAAAAAATTTATCATGATCGTTGAAGCACATTTTTGTTTTAATGGTTTAGTTAATTTTTGAAATAGTCGTATTTAGAGTTCAGAGAACCCACATGAGATTGTCGTCTTCTAATCGGATGCTTAAATGCATGAAGCCAATGCTTTCTGTATATGTGGGAAAATTGGAAGATAAGAACTTTCGAGATCTGATCAGTGTCCAAAACGACTGGTACTATGCATTGAAAATTTTTTGTTTCACCAAATAATAAGTTTTATTTTTTTTTAGATTAAACTTTAATTAAATAATTAATTGATTCAATTAATTGTTTGTTTAATTAAATAATTAATTGATTCAATTAATTGTTTGTTTAATTAAATAATTAATTGATTCTATTAATTGTTTAATTGGGTTCAATTAATTGTTTAATTAGGATTTTTTGTTCTGTTTTAGACAATTAGACATTTTAGTCAATTAAAAAATTAACTAAACTTTAATTTAAAACTGATTAAAAACCTTAATTGACGAAAAAAATTCTGTGTGGGAATCGGTAGTCCGACAGGGATTTGTCCAAATCTCTGTGACCGATTACATAAGGCAAGAAAATTAATCTTTTGTTTTGTTGCATGGAGTTTTACGTCTGTTATTTGTTAATTTCAGAGCGCTGATTTCAAATCTGCCTTCGTTTTTTCTTTATCAGGATGAAAACTATGCGATGCATATTGAACTGATGCACAGTGGTTTGGAAACGATTTATGTTGGACATAATTCGATATCTCATGAACCAGTGAAGATATCTTAATGAAATTTCACAGAGGCAAAGAAGAGGTGTTTCTGAGTCGTGTTGCGAACGTTCGGCCAACCAGGGTAAAGGGGTTTTCTGGATAAGCCCCCAAAGTTGGGTACCTCGGGTATATAATTTTTGGAAATGTCATATTATATTTTAAAAACTAAAGCTAATACAAACAATCTGACTTAAGATCTGAAAACAGCATCCCGAGGAAGTATAATATTAGTTATCATATTTCATGCACCAAAAACGCTGTTCCTTTTGTGTTATTGTTGAGGAGCTTCGCTAAATAACGTGTGACTAAGGTTTGGACCTAACTCGCAGTAAGAATGATTTCGTCCGGTGTGCTGTTGCACTACTTAACAAGAGACACCAAAAACGTGTCAGAATTTTAGATAGTCTGCAACCAACTCCAAAACAAGGGGTATGATCATAGGGCCTGCTAAACATTTTCTAAAATTGCTACTTGTTGTGACGCCATGCCCAACTAGGTCGTGAGTATTCACATGACTTGAATAACGAATTGTTAAAAAAAACATTCGGGTCTAATGAGTAAGTAATCTATACAAAGAAAGCTATTTTAAGCATCTTCCGATATTTTATTTTTCGGAGGGCTTATAAAAGTTGAAAAAAATCTGTGAATTAAGGATATATTGTTGGGAATTAACTAATAAGTTTAAGATAAAATACTTTTCTATTGATATTCAAAGACTTATTAATTCCGCCTCGTAATTCAAAATTACCGAAACAGATTAATGGAAATGGAAAGATTATAAAAAAGAATCTTGACAAAATGGATTTAATTTAAATAATTGTTCTTTTTATTAACTTTTGGAAAAAGTGTCTTTTGTAGGGGTTCTTTTTAATTATTTTTATCACTTATTATTTTATTCTTTATATCTTTTTAGCACGTCTAGGAAATATTTCTACCTTACTATGCTGTTTCTTAAACTATAGCCCAAAGGCATTTCATTGACAATGAAGAAAATAAAGATTAATTTTAAGAAATCATTTAAATAACAACAATTTCTTTTTTTACTTTTGAAATGGCAAAGTGTTTGCCATGCTGTCAACACAAAATTCAATTTCGTAATTTGTTTTCTGATATATACAAAAAAACAAAAATATAAACATAATTTAAACAGAGATATTCAAAGTGTTGCTGATAAGAGAAAAAAAAACTCGTTTCTTAACATCAAAAATTAATTAAAAATTTTTTAGCAGCTCATGAAACTAGCGGGGCACATGCTGTTGACAATTTAATGGATTATATTTTTTCTTAAAAATAACTTTTTATTTTAAGATTCTTAAAAAAAAGTATTCCGTAAGGTATGCTTTACTTTTGGCATCCTTAAAATATGCTATAGATTTGTTTAAAGTAAAATTCTTAAAAGAAAGAACGATTATGAAAAGATTTGCATGTGTGGTTGTTAAGAGTATTAAAAACAAATTACCTCCATATGGATCAATTAAGGAAGTTGTGTACATACCTGAAAGAAAAGAAAAATATAAAAAATTATTTGGGATTTTTTACATATTTAACGCAATAAATTAAAGCAAATGAAAAGCTCGTTTTGACTAGATTTTTTTTTTATGATTTAGGAGCAAAAATTGTTGGCTTTCAATTTGTTTGCCATCCTGTCAATTATCTTTATCGGCTTAAAATCATTATTCATACTTGCGTTTATATGTTTAACTACTTAAAAAATTATATTAATTCGAAAAATGCACCCCAGAGTGTTTGTATGGTGAAATTTATGTAATTTTTTTAATTCGCTCTTAAACATCTAATAAAAAGCGACATGTTTGATATGAAAAATCAACAAACCAAATTAGAGAAAAAATTTGTTAATAAAAAAGATAATAATATTAAGTGTAAACACACATTTTAAACGTGTTTTAATCAGCATATAGCATATTAAATATTTACAAGAAAACAATATTAAGTTGAAGATTGTGAAATAGGAAAAAAGTATCTTGTTAATTAAGCTCAAAAACTAAAAGCTATGCAATAATTTTTTATTCATACATATTTATCTTTTAATTACATTCAATCTTGAGCAAAGACATATGAAATAGTACGTGTGGAGATATTAAAGCAGTGTCAAAAAGGTACCAGTTTATTGTACTACAAAATATTAAAAAAAGAAAACTTAAAAGCTGTATTTTTTGGGACGGCGAATTTTGTATAAGTTTATGAGTATTAAAAAGCTAAGCTTTCGTTACAACCCAATGTTAAAGAGCACGAAGGCCTTCTAGAAGCCTCTTTACTCCTTATGTAGTACGCACCAGGCCTTCTAGTCGCATTCCATACTCATATCTTTTTTAAAAGGTTGTTTAAAGGGTAGCGTAGCAGGCCGGGCTTTCCTCTCTCGCTTCTGTCGGCAAGCGTTCCATTTAGATCTTTCTTTTCTGCTAATAGAGGTTCACGTAGCACAAACTCAAATAAATTATTGTTTTGCTAATTTTCTTAAGCATTTCCACAATATTGAAGCGAAATGTAACTTTTACTAATGAAGGATTGTGGTTACTATACTACATAGAGCTGGTAAACTATCGATAGTCACCATATTCGATATTTTCGATAGTTAGTTGAAAAACTACCGATATTATCGAATTATTTTATGAATTATTAAATTAACTTTTTAATAATAGAAAATTATATTATTAAATTTGGTTTCAAATTTTTTTTATTAAAATTTTTTTTTATTAAAAAATAAAAATCTAGTGAGATTTATTTTTTATAAATAACATGTTCATAAAATATGAACTATATCGAAATTGTTGTAGTCTCTCTAATAATTTTATTCATATTTTTTTTAAGACCATTTTATCGGGTGCCTTTGTGCGATAATAGGTGTGTTAGTATATCAGAGTGGATTTGTGGGTTCGATTACCTCTCTCACTACATCCAGTGAATTTAATGATAGCTATCGAGAAAAAAACTATCGATAGTCCAATGGAAAAATTACTATCGATTATTTGCCAGCTCTACTATAGAACGCTCTTGATCGTATCGAAACTCATTACTGAAACTTAGTGCATTTTCTTTGTTTGAGAATTTCTATTGATTGATTAAGCGTTACTTTATATTCAATTTAAAGCCAGGCAAGATTTGAATTCAATATCTGAACTCAAATTAATGTTGTGTGAGAAAAACATTTGATATAATGACAGGTATTCTTAAAAAAAATGGCAACTTAATTCTTGTAACATTCGATTTTTCACCAATTAACTTTGTTTAAAATTTTAAGAGCTGCTTAAAAAATTTTTAAAAAATATTTAATGTCATAAATACAGAAACATATATTTTTTTTAGTACCACAATTGAGAAATATTTGAGAATAATGCTGGAGTTCGTAATAAAATAGTAAATACATTTCGCAATTTTTCCAATATAGGATATTTTTGATTCCAAAAATATCTCATTTCCAAGAGATATTTTTGTGAAAAAACGCAATTTTAAAAATTCGATATTTTAAACACTATTGCGTAACATTAGGCACCAATTGAATAAAAATTTTATTTGATCTGTACTTTTACTTTGTGGAATACAATGATATTAAAATATTGTAAAAAAGCTTTAAAATAATTTTTGAAATTTTTTTTATTAATTTTAGAATTTTATCTAGGGATGAGTACCTTTATATAAAGTAAATACATAAACTACAACTGAAGTACTATAAAAGTAAAAGTCTTATAATTGGTGTGGAATATTTTCAAACCTAAAATCGAGCAAAATAGTGTCAAGATGACCACGAAGTGGCGGGGACAGCTAGTCTATAGATTTATACAATAAAACATTAACTTATTTCCTGTCTGTCTGTGTTCGCATCACATAAAAACTACTGGATGGATTTTAACAAAATTTTGTGAGGAGGTTCCTAAGTATCCTGATTCCAATATAGGATACTTTTCTTCCTCAAAAATATATTATATGCAAGAGAGTGTAGAAAAAAAGCAGTCAAATTTACGCCATTTTACCGATATGCACACTTTAAGTTGGCATATTTTAGTAGGGATGAGAACCTTTATATAAAGTAAATACATAAACCATAACTGAAGTAATGGTAAACAATATTTTTTTATAATTCTGTTTTTAATTTACAAACGTACAGTTTTTTTTAGCTTTCGCTACACTGTTCTTTACCTAGTCGCCGTAACGTTACACTTGTAATTAAACTACAATAAAAGCAACAATAAGATAAAAGAATGTGAAATGTAAATAATAATCAACTTGTTAAATACAACAAGTACGATGAGGGCTTGCACACATAATGAAGAAGAAAAAAATACTTCAAAGTTTGAAAAGCTTAAAAAGGGAAAACTTGAAAATAGTTTTGTTTTGTTTATGTTTATTTTCGTTTCATTAACAAAAGACATACCATATACTCAGGTGATAGTTTATGCCATCCTCCCCCTACTATATGATAAAAATAAATAAGATTAGATTTCAAAATATAACACTTATCAAGAAAAAGTGCATGATCTCAGTTGGTTAGTCAATATGATTTTTTATCGCCCCAAAATTATTCAGGCCATATACGAGTATATTTATTAGGCTGAGTCGCGATTTAATCATGATTTGTAGTTTGTTTAAACAATTTGTGATTGATAGCGATAAAGTACAAATTTATGGTTTTAATATTATTTAATCACGACATAAACTTTACACAAGAGTTGTGAAATATTACTACTTTACGACATCATTGGAGTTTCATAATTTTGTTTTTATAATCAGATAAACAGTTTGTTTTTATTTGCCTTCCCCAATAAATTTATGCAAATTGAAATTAATTTTAATGCATTTTTAATTTATATGAAACTATTTTGTTGATGATATTTTTAAATTTATAATTTCTTTCCCCTGATTTAGTTTAAAAGATGTAAGGAATTGTTTGTTTAACTGATGAAATTTTGAAGCAACGTTATCACATTATTTTTAAATGACTTTACTTTTTTGCCAGTCGCATATAAGCTGACATGTGATAAGTAATATTTCAAAATAAAAACAAATATTTTAAAATGCATATCCAAATTTATGCAATTACCACCAACCACTCTTTTCTGGCGCACTGCGGCTTCAAATGTGTGTAGAAACTCGAAACTAATAAAGCACTTTTTCCTTATTCTAATAAAGGATGGTTGAATTTAAAGGGCCGATGTTGATTTTGAATAAAACACAAATTATTTAGGAAATTATAGTAATTTTTTTTTTTTTTTTTTTTGATAATATTGGTGTGGTTTAATTATGCATGGAACAAGATATCGGCTAAATGTCCGCCGCGACCTCGGCGGTACACCTCCATCCGATGCTCCAAATTTTCGATGACTCTGAGGCATAATTCAGGTACTATGCCGTTAATGTGCCGAATTATATCATCCTTTAGCTCTTACCCCCGGGGGTTCCAAATGTCACTGCAGGAATATGGCAAATGTTTTGACGCGGTCCACTCGGGGAAAATAGGGGCACCAGACGCTAGGGTTCCTAGAGCCTATATCTGGAAGAAAAGGTCTGTGAGTAAAATCACGGGTTCTCTTCGAGGCCCGACTAGTGCCCAAAGGACTGGTACGACGGGAATCGGTGGCCCCACAGAGAGCCTATCCTCTCTGTGACCGGTTATTGGTGAGGTCCCCTTCGGGGGTACACGTGGTGGCTGTGGTTTAAGATTGATTAAGTAGGTAAAGTGCAAGGTCGATCAAGTGTGCTGTTGCACTCTCAACAGACGGAGTTTGGATAGTCTCCAAACCCCTAAGCAAGAGGTTATAATATGGATCTAGGCTTGCCTTGGAAAGGCTTGCTACTCATTGTGACTGTATCACATACAAAAAGCAATTGGTGGCAATCGTAAAGTGTTGTTATACTACACAATGCGGGCGCTAGTCTACGCCTAAGTTTCACTCGGTGGTAAGACCACCGTGAGGTTAGGCCGAGTATGGCAGGTACTCACGTTAATCTTGTTCCACAATCCTTTAGCTCTTGTATCGTTGCTGGCTTATCGACGTACGCCTCTTCTTTCACATAACCCCAAAGAAAGAAGTCCAACGGTGTCAAATCGCATGTTCATGGCGTCCAATTGACATCGCCACTACGTGAGATAACACGGCCATTGAATTTGTCGCGCAAAAGAGTGATTGTTTCGTTAGCTGTGTGGCAAGTGGCACCGTCCTGTTGAAACCACATATCGTCCACATCCATATCTTCCAATTCGGGTCATAAAAAGTTCGTTATCATCTCAAGATAGTAAACACCATTCACAGTAACTGCCTAACCGGCCTTGTTTTGAAAAAATACGGCCCGATGATGCCGCCAACCCATAAACCGCACCGAACAGTCACTCTTTGTGGGTGCATTGGTTTTTCGACAATCACTCTTGGATTATCATTCGCCCAAATGCGGAAATTCTGCTTATTTACGAATCCACTGAGTTGAAATGTGCCTCATCACTGAAGATGATTTTTTTCGAAAATTGATCGTCCACTGATGCCATTTCTTGCCACCATTCTGACCATTGACGACGTTTGGAATGATCAAGAGGCTTTAGTTCTTCACTCAATTGCACCTTGTAAGCGTGTAAATGCAAGTCTTTATGCATAATGTTCATCAGCGACGAGCGTAAGAGGTGCAATTGTTGGGCACGACGACGACTCGAGGTGGACGGCTCTTCAGCCACACTATCGCAATATTCTGTGTAGTACGAGCATGCACTGGTGATTTCACATCTCTACAGACCCAGTTTGTTAAAATTTGTGTACGATTTTGCCGATTGTTCGGACATTTGGACGATTTAATTGTCCACAGAAATTGATCGAGGAATGCACGATATGCATTTTGAATTGAATGCCCATTTTCTAGAATAATAAGCCTGAATAACTTTAACGCATTGCTCCATTGTGTATCTTTCCATCTGTCAAATTGAGTTAGTCTGAAATTGAGAAATGTCAAATTAAATGCAGAAAAAAACTTGACGTTTAGGTGTGGTTCACATTCAACAAAATTTAACCAACCGATAGTAGAAAGAATTCAAAACATGTCAGATATTGTTGATCTTTGAATGAGCTGCGTTTAGTTATTAAACGAACAAAATATTAATGGTTGTATTTAATCACAAATGTTGAAACTTTTTATATTACAGGGATTTACAAAAAAAGAAAAAAAAATCTTTAAAATTATATACAATTTTACCCATCAATTTTCTCTCTGTGTACGTTTTATTAGTTGTACTTTAAACTTTGTATTTGATACAAGCAGCAAAATTTATAATACAGTGGCAAATGAAGTCAAAAGGCCAAAAATAACATTTAATTTTGATGATCTGTTGTTATAATTGTCTGTTCGTCCGTCCGACAGTTCAGCCTACTCACTATCAGACCCGACCGAGTACTGTATGGCCATGTAAATAGTTTTTATTATTCAGTCATGTATGAATATAAAAATATATAAAATCAAATATTTCACATGCAGGCCTCCGCTGGATTCGCACAATTTCTAGCTGATTTTAACTCGTATCTGTACGTACTCGTTCGTATCTTCTTCTCTCTACATGTGTGCTGCATTTTTATGTTGATTGTAATTGTTGTATGTCGCATGTTGTCTGATATATGCCGGTTGGTTCGTTGGTTGGTTGGTTGTGTGTGACTGTGTTATGACAATTGTGTTTAAGACTTAAATTTAGAGATTGTGTTGTTGTTGTTGCTTGTGTTAGCAAATTTATCTTGTTTTAGATCTTAATAAACGATTAAAATAACAATGATCATGATGATGATTGTGATTGTGAGGCTGGAAAATATAAACAAAAAACACTGTTGAGATGGATGCTGCTGATGTTTAAAATTACACTGATGCCGCCGCTTGCTTTGAAAATTTTTAAAGCAAAAAAACACGAAATTAAGCCACTACACAGTTGTAATGGCCAAGTTTAAATGCAGCAACTATTACAACTTTTATTGTTTTATTTATAGTTGTTGCTGTTGTTTTTTTTATAATTTTATGAAAGAAGAAAAATTGTAATTGCCTGCAAAAACCTAAACCATAGTAGTAGCAGCAGCAGCAGGAGCAGTTGTTCCATTAGTATGTTGCAAGTTTAAATTCAAATGTTTGAAATGTTTTGTATTTTTAAAACTGGCTTGAAATCAAATGCGCTTTTTTATCTAAGCCCGACCTAAACATGTTCGTTTATTCATGGTTGAGTTTAGGTGAGTGTAAGTATCAAATGTTTTTTGCTTTAGTTTTCGCATAATTTTAAAGCTTGTAAAGAAGCACATTATGTTAAAGAAAAAATTAAGTTACACGTTGTAGAAATATTTTCTTCTTATTATAACTGGAGATTTATTTTTTTATATGTTTGTTTTTTTGTTTCATTTGCACTTGTGTGAACAAATCATACACTTGGAGAAATAAAATTACAAAGCTTTGTAACAAGACCAGCTAACAGCAGTAACGTTGCCTAGGGCAACTTGCTATAGAAACAAAATCAATTAAAACATATTTGCTTAATTTTAATAAAATAAAATAAAATAAAAAAAGATTTGTTTGACACAGAACAAAAAAATTTTTTAGTTAAATAAATAATTGAATGATTGATTGATTTATCTAATTAAATTAAATTAAATTAAATTAAATTAAAATAAATTAAATTTAATTTAATTAAATTAAATTAAATTTAAATTAAATTAAATTAAGTTAAATTAAATTAAATTAACTTTAAATTAAATTAAATTTAAATTTAAATTTAAATTTAAATTTAAATTTAAATTTAAATTTAAATTTAATTTAAATTTAAATTTAATTTAAATTTAATTTAAATTTAATTTAATCGGTTCAAATATTTTTCTGGCAGCTGCTGGTCTCCTTGTGTTGTTGAATAACCTAAAAAACACAACAAAATAAAACTCGAGTGGCCTACAGTCAACTTCCCGATTATGGCCAAAATTTATACAGTTCTTCATCTCCATAAACCAAAGGCACATACTGAATTTCATTTTGATATGCCATACAGTATGACCTGTAGAGCGTTTAGAAAATTTTGGAGTAAGTAAACTACCCCTTGCCCCTTCCCGATTATGCCCAAAATTTATACAGCTCTTCATTTCCATAAACCAAAGTTACATACTAAATTTCGTTTTAATATGTCATACGGTATGACCTGTAGAGCGTTCACAGAATTTGGGGTAAGGAAACTACCCCTTGCTCCCTCTCGATTATGCCCAAAAACTATACAGCTCTTCATCTCCACATACCAAAGGCACATACTAAATTTCATTTTGATATGTCAAATGGTATGACCTGTACAAACTCCACAAAAAATAGTGGCATACACACCCACCCATAGACAAAATCGCGAAAATAGCAAAAAGGGATTGAGGAGACCTCCAAACGTATAAATCCGTAAAAATCCCGACCTCAATTTTTTTCATGATTACTTTACTTTACCTTATACTTCGTATGGTAAAATAAGAAGTTACAATAAAAATTTATTTTTAGCCTGCTTCAATCTGTCAAAATTAGATTTTCCAATTGCAAAACGTTGACGCGGCGCTAGGTTTGATTCACGCGTTTTGTATGTACCTCTATAGTGCTTGAAACACAAATTTTTGGCTGTAAAACTAAGGCCTTTGGTCTACAAGTTATTCGAATAAATTTCGGTTTATTTGCCTAGGGTACCAATATGCGAAGAGTCTCAGTACTGTTAAGAGTTTTTTAAACCTTCGAACGTTGTTTTATTTTTGCATACTATTAGGCTACCAACTGCATCCTACTAATATCGTTTTGATCTTAATCCCTGTGTCCTCTCTTAAACCGTAATGGATAGATACATAAAGTTATAGCTGTTATAACAACAACAAATTAAAAGAACTCAAATAAAAAAGGAAACAACGGATGGTGTTTATCAAAAAAAAAAAAAAAATGTTTTATAAAATCCTAAAAGTATGCCTTGAATAATATGCTTTAAAAACACTTTAAAACTGACATGAAGAAGAAGTTACCCGATGAAACTATTAATAATAAGTACAAAATTATCAAAAAATTGCGTCAATATTTTCAAAACTTTTTATTAAATTATGAGAGATTTCTTATTTATTGTGCTAGCTGTACCCGCCAGGTCGTGGGCGACCTGACAATATTTCGCTCGATTTTGCTTTGAAAGTATTCCACACCAATTAGACTCTTACTTTTTTAGTGCTTCAGTTATGGTTTATGTATTTACTTTATATAAAGGTACCCATCCCGGGATAAAATTCTAAAATTTATAAAAACTTCTAAAAATGATTGTAAAGCTCTGTAAAAGGTGTTTAAAATATTTTAATAACGTTGTAATTCCACAAAGTAAAAATACAAATCAAATATAAATTGTATTCAATTGGTTATTTGGCAGTAATTAATATTTTGTCATTATTTGAAAAACAACGCCATCTGTTGCGCAACCGTGTTTAATATATCTCGCTTTTAAAAATAAAAGATGCCTAAAAGTATGCAGTACCTTTAAATCAGTAAAAAAAAAGTTGGCGTACTTTTACTGTTTTTTCTCTTATTATTGGGATGGAACGCATCAGTAGAAGAAAGGTAGTCGAAAGACTGCATCGGACACTAATTGCGGACGGCGTTATACACAATGAGTGTATGGAGAATGACATTAGCATTTTCACTGATGGTTCTCTTATGGACGGTAGAGCAGGAGCAGTTGAACACTCAGTTGAGCTAAACTTGTCTCCGTTTACCAGGCAGAATTGCTTGGGCTGCTACAGGCGTTGGATCACTTGCTGAAATGTCGGGTGCCGGGAAGAAAGGTTCTTATTGCACTTGACAACCAATCGGTTATAAAACGCATGAAGCAGGTGAACGTGTACTCCAAACTAGTGCTGGAATGTGTTTTAAAGCTTAACAGATGTTCCTCGGTTAACGAGGTAACATTGATGTGGGTTAAAGGACACATTGGCACTGCTGGGAATGAAGCAGCAGCAAAAAGGGGATCTGCTGAGAATTTCTGTGGACCAGAACCCAGAGTATCACTGGGTAATGGCCTAATACGAGCAAAAGTCCTACAATGGCTGAACTCACTAAACCTGAAAAGGTGGAGGGAAGCTACTACATGTAGACAGGCTCGAATGGTGCTCAAAGAGCCCCTTGGCAGGAGAACCAGCAAGGTTCTTAGATACAATAGAAGTACCTTAAGCTGCGTTAATGACAGGTCAAGTATCATCTAGCCAAGATGAAAATCGAAGAAGATGATACTTGCAGACTATGCCCGGAAGACGCTGAGACGGTAGCGCACATTGTGTGTGAATGTCCAGCACTGGCTAGCGTAAGGACCACGGGCAGAAGCTTGTTAAATGTGGATGCCATGGGGGAACTAAGCCTTAGGCAAATGCTAGTAACCACTAAAGACACCGTGAGGAGAAAGAATGCCGATAATTCCCAGTCGACACTCTGAAATCACTAGAGTCTAGATTAAAGGCTGGTTGTAACACGAGACTCAATGATAGTAAGATTGCCGCCAGTTATGTCGGTTGCCTATAGTTATTGAGGACGGAAGGGGTTCGAAAAGGGACCCATTTAGTAGTGGTCTGCTCTTCGTTATTCCCCCTACATTAATAACAATAATAATCTTATATTTTAATCAGGATACTAAAATTTAAAAAAATCATTTTAAACCTCTATAAAAGGTGTTTAAAATATTTAAACAACAATGTAATTCTACAAAGTAAAAAATACAAATTTTATTCCATTTTCGCCTAATGTTGGGCAATATATTTCGATAATTAAAGTTAGAATATAATTTGTAATTGAATTGTAAAAGAAAAAATTTAAATAGAGAAAATAAGGTTTGATCTCATTTTTACATGTTTAAAATTTCGCTCAGTGTATTGGTATCATTTTACAGTTGTTGACTTTTTCAAGTTAATGACCATAGTTTCTTGGGATGCCTATTGCATTTTATGGTTAACGGTTCCAAGTGAGACCATTAAAAAAGCAAAAGTGTGTGAGTGGGTTGATTGATTGCATATATATTTTTTTTTGTGAGAAAAGTTAATGCGGCAAGAATTATTTCTTCGAACAGTTAAGACAGTTATAGTTGTTAGTTACGGAAGTCACTTAATAGTTTAGCTAAAAGCGGAAAAAAAATATTATTTGAAATTCTTTTTTTTAATCTTTTGTAATAAAATTTGTTTTTTTTTTAATCAATCACCTAGTTACCAGTTACTTTTACAATTTTTCACTGCATTTTCTATAAAAAAATTAATATAAACTAAAAAAATTGAATCTGTTAATTACGCCCTCTTTTGTAATAATTATCTTGAATTGTGGTAATAAGTAAATTTGTGTGCAAAGTAAGATTCAACAGAATCGGTTGAATATAATATTTAAAATTTTTTTTTTTCGTATGGGCGTGCCAGCCGACTATTTTACAAACAAATTAGTATTCCCAGTAATTAAATGGGTATTCAAGATTGTGATAGAATCAAGTCTTTGCGACCACATCAAGAGATGTGGTGAAAAACTTTTGCGGCTACCTAAGCGCTACCTAAACGGTGTTAAGAATCATTCCTAGGAAGTTTATATGTTCTAGAAAGTTTTTTATTGAGATCTTAGGTTCGTTTTTGTAGTTGATTGTTTCCTTGAATTTTGAACGGTTTGCTAGGTAGCAGGGGAAAAAAGGTAAAAAATTAAATTTTTTAAAGTTTTTTGCGATTTTGACCTTGAAGATGAATTTTTTTTTGATTTTATATACAATTTTTGTTCTTTATGACAAGAGCTACAACTTTGCCTCAGAGAGTATATCTAAATTCCAAACGGTTTGCAAAATATGAGTGAGTAAATGATCATTTTTTTGCAAAAATGACATCGGGGCCCCACATCTTTGAGGGCTCATAAAAAAACCTGGAGGACTTTGGGCAAAAATGGGAGACAGGGGTCTTTTTTTTTGGTCTTTTATCACGTAGTGGTGTCCGTATATGGTTATTTTTTTCCGTGTTGCACTGTGTTATAATATGTGACCCGGCCTATGAAAAGGTGGCTTATGACTCAAAAATTTTGCTTTGTTGCATTGTTGCAAATAGTTGCATTGTTTATCTTTTTTCGAAATTTTGTTTTTCAGTCATAAGCCACCTTTTTTCCCTTTTCACAGACCGGGTCACATACAATTTTTACGACAAAACCTATAAACTGCAACGGGTGGGTAACAACAGCCAACTTAAGTTAAGCGAATGTTTGCCCACGAAAAACAGCAGCAATAAAAACAGAAAATATTACCAAATTAATGTTTAAAGTCAAGATTACAGTCACGTTGTTATAAGTGTGTGTATGGTGGTACCCTCTTTAGCCCTAAAAGTTGAAAGAAAAAATCAACTCACAGCCAAATTAAGCCTCTTTATTTTTAATAGAAGATGCTCATGTTGTATGTGATTTTCTTTTAATGGCTTTGAGCGTCTTTAAAGCTACTTACGTTTAAAGAAAACGACGTACAAAAAGAAGAGTTTAAAAATAAAATTTCTATAAATAAAATGACCTCAACCTAAACGCTAATCACATAAATAATGCAACACAGTATGCAACAGTTGAAAGAAAAAAATGTATAAAACTTTGTTATCAGCCAGTACTTGTACGTTAATGATTCGTAAGATCAAACGAAAAGAGTAATGCTGTGTGTGAGAGTGTATTTTATTATTAATAAATGTAGGGGGAATATCGAAGCGGACTACTTCCATAATGGATCCCTTTGCCACCCTCTTCCGTCCTCTATGATTACAGGCAACCGAAATGTGATTTACGCAACCTACTTACATTGAGTCATGTGCTACGACCAGCCCTTAATCTTGACTTTATTGATTTCAGACTGTCGACTGGTAACTGTCAGCCTTCTTTCTCATCACGCAGTCTCTAGTAATTACTAGCATTTTTTTAAGGCTCAGGTCCCCCTGGCATCCACATTTAACAGGCTTCTACCAGTGGTCCTGAGTCTAGGTAGTGCTGGACATTCACATACAATGTGCGCTGCCATCTCAGCCTCTTTCCTTACCCCGTCTCTTCTTCTGCGTCTGCCTCTCACTTTTAGCCATGAGCTGTAGAGACTCCGACTCGACGTTGAAGGAACGTTTTGGGGTGCCTGCTTCCGAAAAGGTTTTACCGAACCCCACAGGGCCAGGTGCGTCCAATTCATCCACTTTTACCTCCATAGCCGCAGGAGTATCTTCA
Source organism: Phasia obesa (assembly GCA_949628195.1). Lineage (NCBI taxonomy): Eukaryota > Metazoa > Arthropoda > Insecta > Diptera > Tachinidae > Phasia > Phasia obesa. The sequence continues at coordinate 92,535,036 of OX451218.1, forward strand.
TAGATTGACCAGTCCAACACCCCTTGGGAGGTGGACTGGTCACCTCGCCTCTAACGAGGCTTATTGTCCATCCCTTCTGAATTCTTCTCTAGGCCATTATTGGAAAAAGACGATGTCCACCCACACAGAGCTCCTTATGCGTGGGTAAGTCTACATTGAAACTGGATGTCGACCGCTATCCATAGTTCACATACTAAAGGCCAAGCACCCTCCTGACAACGGCTCCCTGTACCACCGTGTGGATTCAGGTTCTCGGCCCAACTACCAACCACCTTGTGGGGGTGTGAGAGTGTAAAGAAGCATTTAAATCCGAGAGTGTGAGAGTGTAAAGAAGCATAGAAATCTGAGTCGGCAAGAATTTGCTCATTCAAAGAAATCAAAATTGTATTGAAGAGAACGGCAGCTTATTATTCCCAAAGGGGGAGCTATTTTCACACAGCTGCCGTGACTACTGCACAGGTAGAAGCGACCGACAGAATCGTTTTTAAAACCTTTGTGTATACTGTACAAGATCTAAGCTACCAAAAACAGTCTATCACCCTTAACAAATCAGTCAACAAATAGCTTTTTAGTTAAATCGTTCTACGAGACCCCATAGCAGGGCACTCACAGAATACAAGGGCACGATATGTTAGAGGTTGCTACTGCACTATGGTTCAGACAACCATTTTGTTTCGCCAAAACCATTTTAGAACAAAGTTCTTTATCGAATTAAATGAAACTTTGTTGAAATATTTACTTCCTGTTATAAAACAACGCCCATTCAAAGTAAACAACCTTGGTTATATATATCTACTTAGCCAAACCTTATGAAACTTCGCCCACACATTAAGCTCTAATGAAAAAACAATATTAGGACTACGCCACGCCCGTTATGACGCCCATCAAAAGTAAAACTTCCTTTTTCTACTACTTCTTCTAAACCGAATATCGTGAAGCTATGCAGTCTAAAGAATCTAGAAAATTGGGCTATGCCACGCTCATTTAAAGTAAATATTCTTCTTCCTGTACTTCTACTTAACCGCATCTTATGCAACTTTGCACACACATTAGGCTCCATCGTCTGACTGCTATATTGGACAATGCCACGCCCATTGGAAGTAATAATTATTTTTCAAATATTTAGTATACTAAATTGATACCAATGAAACTTTGCACATACAACCAATTTCTTTGAGAATACAATAATATAATTTATAGCAGTGGCGCACGCGTTGCATCCATTTTTTTAATATAATATTGCAAGTTCAAGCCAACGGATTACACCCTTCTGTCAACGAAACTTAAGATCTGTCGAAAACAGGCTGTGTGTAGGACAGCACTTGTGTCTCCATCAGTACTACTCAAACCCAGCATTCACTCTGATCCTTCGCATAGCAAATAAAAATGGCAAAGAAGTATTTAGCCCTTGAAATCTACATAGGGCCCCATATGATGGCTAGGCGCTCAGCCAGCTCACTGCCAACATGACCCTCATGACCAGGCATACACAGCTCAGTGTCAGTCTGTTGAGCCATCGAAGTTTATTTAGAGATCTTATTAAAAGTGTTCAAGAATACATTGAACTTTAAATCGCAACTAGAGGTTATATCTAAGGCTTAACAGTTAAGACACAAACATCAGCTGTTGAACCTATTATGTGTGCAACCATTTGACGCATGCTGCTACCATAACTTCGGTCAGCATTGCAAAGACAGACTTTCACTTGGCAAGTAAGCATATAATTTCTCGGCCTCCAAACTACAATGTAATGCCGCCAAAGCATCTTTAAAATAAATACTATTCCCCTAACTGCAGCATCAATGCTTTTAACCACAATTGTCTTGGCATTAGAAAATAATTTGTAATGCAATCGCTTAAATAATACGAAAAGGTTTTATACTCATCTTGACTTGTTGCTAAATATGGTTTAAGTTAAGCATGCTGCAAGTTGCATGCTGCATGCATTATCGTCATCATCATGAACATCATTGTGCGAGTATCATGTTTTCAAATATCTGTGTTGAATTAATTTATTTTACATTAAATTGCATTTTGATTAAAATTGCGTTACTTTTTCGCATTAGATTTATAAATAAGAGAAAAAGAAAAAAACAACAACATACAGCTCGGCTTTGTAACATGAACACTTGCCATTAACTGAAGATGAAACAAAATCAAGATATAAGAAAAAAAAATTAAATGGTCAACCAATGAAGGCACAGCCAGACACAGAATTCGAAAGATCATGCACATGTTATTTCATTAAAAAAAAAATTATCTACAACAATTTCTGAAAATACAACAACATTTAATTTATATTTTGAACTCGTATAATTGTTGTTATTTTCTGCACATGTTAAATAATTTTTTTTTTTGTTAAGTCTTCCACGAGAGTCAGCCAACTTTTCTATTCAAGCAAATTAGAGATGGCAAAAAAGTACTAAGGCACTGTTTGAAGACTTTTTTTTAATCTCAGAATTTAGGGGGCAAAGTACAGAACTCGGTTTCGATCGAAATTTATATATATTCTATTGATCTTATCACATTAAATGACAAACTTAGGTTAGACCTCCACTCGCTTTCATTTAGTGATTTAAAGCAAAAAATGATTCTTCTTATGTCATAGACAGGTAAATCCATTTGCTCTTAATAGCCGCTTATCTAAACAAGATGAGGCGAGTGCTAGGGCAAGGGAAATTGCAGGGCAGCACTAACATACACAAATTTAGCGGTCCTACCATAACAACTGCTCTCAACCACGTGTAGAAATTAAAGAAACATAAATGAGGAAGAGAGTGTAAATCAGTTGAATTACCACGCTTCTGTACAGACGAGGAGGCGAATTAAAACCATGGGGTTTTCAATCTTTAACTATCAGCCTGATGTCTTAAAAAAAAAAAAAATTAAAAAAACTACCTCGATAGACTAAATGATTGTGCGCTAGTTTATCAGTCTGGGGGTTGCGGGTTCGATTCCCGCCAAAGACTCTATGAGTTGTGTGTTCTGCAGACAAGCCAAGGTAGTTTACAAAAAATTTCAAAGGCCTCGAACTGAAACGCATTATGGGTTTTATAAAGAGCTAGAGAGGATTCTAAGGTGGGGGTTTCAGCTTACAATGCTTACAATAGATCAAAAAGTCTAGATTTCTCTGATGTAATTGTTACTGCCTTCCTTAAATAACATCAGTTTAAATCTAAAGCTAACCTAAAAAACCAGATTTTGAATAGTTGGACATAAACATGCATTTATTTTTCCTGGTAACAGTTTCCGAAATAATCGCGGAAGACGTAATTTTTTGCTTTTATTTCATTTATTGCAACAAAAAACAATTCGAGGACGGTAAAAAAGCCAAAAATATATGAATTTGTAATGTTCATATTCCTTCGACGACAGAGTTTGTGTTGGTCAAAAAAAAAAAAAACAAAATCTGGAGTGGCCTATACTCAACTTTACCATACCCCATGGAAACAGATATTTTTATGGAGATATTACACAAAGAATAAAAGTTCAAAGTATATTCGAATCGAAAAATTAATTATTTTCGGTTTGGAGTGTTAAGTAAACTACCCCTTGCCTCTTTCCGATTATGCCCAAAACTTATACAGCTCTTCATCTCCAAAAACCAAAGGCACGTACTGAATTTCATTTTGATTTTTCATACGGTATGACCTGTAGTGTTTAAAAAATTTGGGAGTAAGTAAACTACCCCTTGCCCCTTTCCGTCTATGCCCAAAATTTACACAACTCTTTATCTCCATATACCAAAGGCACATACTATATTTTATTTTGATATGTCAAACGGTATGACTTGTACAAACTCCACAAAAATAGTGGAAGCGTTGGGGGCATACGCCACCCACAGACACATCGCGAATATAGCCAAAATGAGACCTCAAAACTTATAAATCCGTCGAAATACCGACCTCAATTTTTTCATGAGATCTATAGTTTACCTTATATGTACTACGTATGGTAAAGTAAAAATATAGTGAAGTACATGCCTTTAAAATACGAATGTAGTGGAGTACCGTCTTTGCTCACACTTTGTTTTCGATTTATACTCAGACGCTGTATCACTATAATTACTCACATTTCACCAGCAGTTTTAATTCACTCACAGCACTTCACTGATAAGAAACTGACGTTCGAACAATCGATGGAACTTGTTTGATATATGTACATACCTATACCTATACCAATATTAATAATACATACCTATACCAATATTAATATATTATCTATTGGTCCACAATGTTTCCCAGAACCTATTATAACATTTGAGTGTTCTGTTACGTCCCTACATTTATCTGGGAGGTTCCCTAACGTCTTAGACTATTCCCGCACATTCCTGAATATTCCAGATTGTTTCTTTCCTGGAATGTTCGGAAATGCTCTCGAATGTTCTCGACAATTCTAAAAAATTTTTTAAGAGAGAAACTTTCAGTCTATATATTTTTAAAATGAGGAACTCCAGGCAAATAGAGGAATCGTTTTAAGTTATATAGGTACCCATCCCTGGGTACCTCTATATAATTTAAGGATCTTGCAGCAATGAAATTCTAAAATTATTGTAGAGTTTTGTAAATAGTGTCTAAAATATCTCACAAAAATCGGCCAAATTACATACTTTCACTATTTCATCTCGAGTGCCTCGATAGACCGATTGGTAGTGCGTTAGTCTATCATTCTGGAGGTTGGGGGTTCGATTCTCTCCAAAGACTCTGGGTGTTTCCTGCAGACAAGCAAAAAGCTTCGCAGAGGTATTGTTGTCTTTATTAAATATTATATTAAAAAAAATGTTTCACTTGGAAAATACTTTTATCCAGTATTTGAACCGAGGTACTAAGGTACCTTCTCACAAAATTTTATTAAAATTCGATGAGTAGTTTTTACGTCATGCGAACACAGATAGACAGATAAAAAAAAATTCCAACCATTGTTGTTTTGTATTCCTTAACAATACAACAGCAACAAACATTTCACAGACACGATCCTGTTACAGTTTTATTATATATACAGATAGATATAGATTAAAGTTTTCTAGGTACCAATTTTATCCCCTGACTAGAAACATCATCTAATTGTGCGCTTGCGCTTAAAATAAAGCATTAACGTGACAGGTTTAAATTTTTATTATTTATTTTATTACTGCCTGTTTATGTATTATTTTATTTTTTAATTGTAAATGGCTGCAGTTGTTAATTTAAATTTTATTCATTGACTACTTTTCATTTAATTTTAAGTTTTTTTTTTTGTTGGTTCAAATAAAAATTGTCGGCTGTGTTTAGTTACAATTTTTTCTTTTTCAAACGATTTTGTTTGTTTGCATTTCATTTCATTTTTTTTTACAATCAAAGTTGAAAGTGCCGCTTGAATAAACGGACATTACGTACGACACACACACACACACACAATGATGAGGATTCAATTGATTTAAAATGAAATTAAATAAATGCTGATACGTTTTTAGAATATTTTACATAAATTAAAAGTGATTGGCAATTGCTTAATTGATGTTTTATAATAATAAATCCTAAGGAAATACGAACAAATACAATAAAATACAAAGGAGTACGTCCATATGTAAGTATTTTATGTAATTATAGAGTTTAAACAGGAAGTAATACGTTGGAAAATATTTTTATGGTTTATTGCATAATAATTTATTTCAACAACAAGAAGTAGAAGACCAACTTCAACCTTTCATGCTTGCCGAGTCTGCTACTATATGAAATAGGGTTTCATCATGCAATTTGTACAGTTTTAAAGTTCCATCTATCAAAAGGGTGTTTTTTTATAGAGGTATAGAACTTTAAGTTGCAATAAAACAACGATGGATTCAATCGAATGACATGAATTTTATTTATCCGAAAGATAATTTACATTTTAAATATGATTCCTGGCATATGACCGCCACGGCTGGCGCGGATGTAGTCCAATCTGGATGTCCAATTTTCGATGACTTTTTCCAACATTTGTGGCCGTATATCGGCAATAACACGGCGAAAGTTGTCTGCCAAATGGTCAAGCGTGTGTGGCTTATCCGCATAGACCAATGACTTTACATAGCCCCACATAAAGTAGTCTAGCGGTGTTAAATCACAAGATCTTGGAGGCCAATTCACAGGTCCAAAACGTGAAATTAGGCTGTCACCAAACGTGTCTTTCAATAAATCTATTCTGGCACGAGCTGTGTTACATGTTGCGCCGTCTTGTTGAAACCACATCTCCTGGACATCATGGTTATTCAATTCCGGTATGAAAAAGTTAGTAATTATGGCTCTATACCGATCACCATTGACTGTAACGTTCTGGCCACCATCGTTTTTGAAAAAGTACGGACCAATGATTCCACCAGCCCATAAAGTGCACCAACCAGTCAGTTTTTCTGGATGTAATGGTGTGTCGACATACACTTGAGGATTACCTTCATTCCAAATGCGGCAGTTTTGTTTGTTGACGTAGCCATTCAACCAGAAGTGCGCTAAACAAAATTCGCTTATGAAAATCGGGAACAACGGTAATCTCGCTTTGTTCCCAAATTGCACTATTTGCAACCGTTGTATAGGCGTGAGTCTATTCATGATGAATTGCCAAACCAAACTGAGAAAAAATCACTTGACAGCTGTTAAATCGGTAGCCATCTTGAAAAATAAGGCCACATCTATAAAAAAACACCCTTTATCTATTTATATACCTACCTATCTATCTACCTATCTATCTATCTATCTATCTATCTATCTATCTATCTATCTATCTATCTATCTATCTATTTATCTATCTATCAGAAGTGCTTCGGTTTTCGCTGCGATATTTGGTAAGAATAAAACCCGCAACCACTAGACTAATAGAATATCGCACTAGTCTATGGAGACATTGGTTTACTAAAGTCCATAGTGATTGTATCAGCACAAATTACGTCATACGTATAGGTCACCCAAGCGTTCTTGCCACGCTAGAAATTGTCTATAAAATCCTAGAGGTGACTGCTGACATCCGATTCGATATTGCAGATTTTGCATGAATATTTGGATGTCAAAAAGCTATTAGCGCGATGTGTGCCAAAATCTAGACAATACAGAGAAGCACACGTGTGTAGTTACAATGGCAAAAATTCAGCAATTAAGCCATCCAGCTTACTCTCCAGATTTAGTATTTCCTGTTTCCAAAGTTGAAAAAAAAACTGTTAGGTGATCATAGATTTGGATCAAATGAAGAGGTCATCATATAAACAAAAGCCTATTTTTAAGGGCCTTAAGAGATCCACACAAATATTATAAAACAGTAAGAGGACCATTTCTGTAAGTGAAAGATTTTTTGACAATTTTGTTGGTGCTGCAGACAGTACTCGATATAAAATCTTGCAATTCCTATAAGGAACATAGGGCCACCGATCTGGAATACAAAACACCAATTTTTAAAATTGTCTGTCTGTTTCTCTGTCTGTCTGTGTTCGCATTACGTAAAAACCACTAGATGATGACTAATAAAATTTTGTTGGAAAGTACCTCCAAGAAATATAGGATACTGGGTTCAAAAATAGTATACCTTTTTTTGTAAAGATATCATTTCCAAAATAAAGAAAATAGAGATAAAATAGTGAAAGAATGCAATTTTTTCGATTTAATGGCACTTAAAACTTGGCAACACCTATTATTTTTGTAATCGAGAAATTTTACTGTATAATTTTAGATAATTGTTATAAATTGTAGAATTTCATAAAAAGCCTATTTTGCATCATCCCTGGGATTGGCATCCACACATAAAGTAAATATATAAATGGCGTGGACTACTTTTAAAGTAAAAAAAAAAAAAACTAAAAAGCTGTTGGACTAAACGTTTCGTTAGGTTAGTTAAGGGATTCGCCTGATATCGAGTCCTATATACCGCCGATACTTTTTTAATCTCGACAGATAAAAACATACTTTAGAAATTTCAGATATACAAATATACTCGTACAACGTAACGCAATAGGCTTTCATGTATAGCAACTAAAGATAATGATGGAAAATTGGTGAAAATGTTACGTTGAAGAGGCCCACTTGTAAGGTTAAGGTATTTGGTAGCTGTGCCGAGAACCTGATTGCGGTCGACCTCCAGTTTCAATGTAGACTTACCCACGTGGCTGGACATCGTTTTCTCCAGTAATGGCCTAGGAAGAATTCAGAAGGGATGGAGAGGAATGCCTCGCAAGGGGTGAACAGGTTAATCTCTAAAGGTTCTCCTATGACGTTGAACCGGGAATTTTCGATAGGGATGGACAAGCAAGCCTTGTTAGAGGTTAATTCCATTCCTCCGGTTGCCACTGGCCAAGGGAGGATATCGAAAGAGAATGACAAAGACAGCTCGCAAGGGATGGACTGGTCAGTTTATGAAGGTAATCCTGCGGCTATGGAAGTAAATGTGGATGAATTGGACGTACCTAGCCATGTGGGCATAGATAAATCCTTTTCGGAAGCACCTCAAAAAGTTCCTTCAACGTCAAGTCAGAGTCTCTGCAACTCATGCCTAAAATTGAGAGGCAGAGACAGAACAGAGGCTGAGACGGCAGCGCACATTGTGTGTGACCACTGGTAGAAGCCTGTTAAATATGGATGCCATGGGGGACCTGAGCCTTGAACAAATGCCAGCAATTACTAGAGACTGCTATATAAGAAAGAAGGCCTACAGTTACAGTTTCGACAGTCTGAAATTACCAAAGTCAAGATTAAAGGCTGTTTGTAGCACGTAATTTAATGTAAGTAGAAGACGAAAGGGGATCGAAAATGGACCCATTATGGAAGTGGTCTGCTTCGATATTCCTACTATTTTAATAAAATTAATACTTTGAAGAGAATACAAAGTCACTGCTAAGTTATCTCATGCCTGTTCTGTTAGTTAAAAGTCTTCGAGAATTGTTAAAACAAAATTCTAATATAAACCTCGCACTAGGTACTGGCTGTTAGCCAGATTAAATACAAATTCCATATTACACTCATTGACCCATTGTAAAAACCTCATTTAAATATTTATTAATAATGTTTTTTTTTTACTCTTTACTCTGATGATTAATTATTATGTAAATCATTTACCAAAAGAAACAAAAAACAGAGATCAAAAGGACTACAAAACTTTGGTGATGTTGGTGTTGATAATCTCTTGTAATGATTTTTGTTGTTGTTGTTGGTTGTGTAAATACTTTGGAATAAGTATTAAAAATACAAAAAACACATAAACTTTGACTTTAAATACACACTTTATTAAAATATAATTTTTTTTTAATTTTTTAAAGCGAGTGTTACTTGCGGTCTTGTAATTTTAGCACGAAACAACACAAGAGTAGAAGACAAAAAATAAATAATTTTAAATTGCAGGGCTTAAGCGTTTATACCTTCTTTTATTAAATTGCATTTAATATTTTGCATTTACTATAAAAAGAAAAGCTTTTTTGAAAGAAATAAAAAAAAACTTCCGTCTTGAAAAAACCGCACGCAATTGAAGACGTCAAAACACTACTCAACTAGATAAAACTACTAACCTCCTCATTTGTTTTTGAACTCAACACTAGAGCCCACAAATAAATAAAAAGGAAGTATTTTTTAACTTGATTTCGATTTCTTTCAATCAGTTTCCCTCATCCTTTATTCAATGCTTTTCCGTTGGCTTTTGGTTATTTGATAGTGTTTGTGTGTTCGTGTGAGTGTGTGTGTGTGTGTTTAGCATTAAAAGCACAACTGCAACTGCGGCTACAAGATGTTTAAATAAATAGCTGTTGCTGCCTGATGTTTGTTCGATGATGTTGCTGTTGTTCGTTGTTGATGTTTAACCGCATGTTGATTGCATTGACATTAGAAACTTTCAATTGCATATTTACATAATAACAATTGCATATTGACATAATGATAACAACAAAATATAATTGTAAAAGTAGAAAAGCTCTTTTGACGATCATTTCAATTTCCGTGTAGCTGTTTAATAGAGTTCGCAAATTTTTTTGTTTCAAGTGACCAAAAGGTTGAAATTAAAATACGCCTACTAATTGTCTAAAAGAAAAGGATTTTTTGTCGTATCGAAAATCATATCAAGCCAATTCTTCAAATAGTTGCTCGAAAGGCAATTAAGTTCCCAGGTTTAGGTGTTAAGAGTAGGACCTTTCGGATATAATGTGTTCTTGAAGCTGTCAGGATTTTAAAAAAATTATCGGACAGATTCATTTCTTTCCTTATTTAGCCGATTTCAAAAAGCAGGGTAAATAAAGTAATTTTTTAGGGTTCCGTACCCAAAGGGTAAAAACGAAACCCTATTGTTTTCCCTACAATGTCTGTCCATCTGTCCGTTCGTCCGTACCTTTCATTTCTGGAACCATAATAGGTCTAGGCTCTTCAAATTTTCACAGAAGATGTATAACTGTTGCCGCTATAGCAACAAATACTAAAAATTATAGGGTGTTTCGATAGAGACATGTTATTCACGTATATGTGTATACAAAATTGAACCTAAATATTAAAGGGTGTTCCGATAGTGACGTGATTTGCATGTAAATGGTCTAAATTTTGAACGATGTAGGATCTTGAAAATCTTACAGGAATTACTATGGCTACCATAAAGGGTTTTCGGGCAGTGACGTGATTTGATGTATAACGCCTTATCTCTTGAACCGTAATAGGTAGACTCTTGAAATTTTGTAGAGATGATGTGTTACCACGGCCAATATGACAAATACTAAAAATTAAAGGGTGTTCCGACAGTGACAAGTTTTCACGTATAGTGACTTATTTTTTTTAATGGTAATAGGTAGACTCTTGTTATATTCATAGAAAGGGAATTGCCATGGCCGTTATAACAAATAACAAAATTAAAGGGTGTTCCGACAGAGACATGATTTTTACGTTAATAGCCTTATTTTATAAACCGTAATAGGTAGACTCTTGAAATGTTTACAGTAGATGTTGTACTTCAGGCGCTGTAATAATTACTAATATATAAAGGGTGTTCCATCAGTGACATGTTTTTCACGAATATTACCTTATTTTTTGAACCGCAAAAGGTAGGCTCCAGATATATTTATAGAAAATGTATTACCATGGCCGCTATAACAACAATTACAAAAATTTCAAGGGTGTTCCTATAATCATGCAATTTTCGCGAATATGACTTTAATTTTAAAACTAAAGGGTGCCCCATAAGACATAAAAAAATAAATAACTAGAATTTTTAAGTTGTACTGAACATAGTATGGAACCCTGCGTGTGTGAGTCTAACTCGCACTTGACTGATTTATTTTTTTTTTTTATTTCTGTGTCTTTGGAGTTCCCCTATTTATCATCCGAATTATCCAATTAAAAATTACAAGTAATTGTAATTGAAAATTTCCAAAGCAATGTGTGGTTGCTACAATTTCGTAACTTGTAAAGTATTGTTGTATCGAAAATAAAAATAAGTTGCGCTGATGTACCGGGTGTTTGAAATGGAAGCGTCTTGGAAAAATTAAATTAAAAAAACTTTATTACCATTATTTATGGAACACAATTTAATGCATGTCGCAGCAAAACAAAGTCTTAAGATGTCAAATCGTAGCTCCGCGGCTGCCAATTGCCATCTCCAATTGTTTGTTGAGCTGGGCTCCAACCTGCTGAAACCAAACATCATCCAAGTTAGTTTCTTTCATTTTAGACCATAAAAATTCCGCAATCATTAAGCGCACGCGGTTGACAGAATGGAGTTGCCAGCAGCATTATCAACAAAAAAAAAAAAAAAAAAAATTTGGGCTGGCAACTCCAATGTCCACATCAAACATTCTGTTGCTGCATTGACTTCTCGACGGTGACGTGTTGGTTTTACGATCGTAAAAAGGGACAATTGTGTTTTTTTTAACTTAGCCGCCGATGAAAATGAGCCTCGTCATAAAGGATGGTTTCAAACTATTCACTTTAAAAAATAAGTTTACAATAATTCTCAACGTTGTGCAAGCTTAAAGCTACCTATTTTGATCCGCGAATATAATACTGATACTGACTGACAGTTTATACTATCTGTGCCCGCCATGTCGTGGGCGTCCTGACAATATTTCGCTCGATTTTGCTTTGAAAGTATTCCACACCAATTGTAAGACTCTTACTTTTATGGTGCATCAGTTATGGTTTATGTATTTACTTTATATAAAGGTATCCATCCCTGGATATAATTCTAAAATTTAGAAAAAATTCTAAAAATCATTGTAAAGCTCTGTAAAAGCTGTTTAAAATATTTTAATAACGTTGTAATTCCACAAAGTAAAAATACAAATCAAATATAAATTGTATTCAATTGGTCATTTGGCAGTAAGTAATTAATATTTTGTCATTATTTGAAAAACAACGCCATCTGTTGCGCAACCATGTATAATATATCTCGCTTTTAAAAATAAAAAATGCCTAAAAGTATGCAGTACCTTTAAATCAGTAAAAAAAATTGGCGTACTTTTACTGCTTTTCTCTTATTATTTCTTTGAGATAAAATATTTTTGCGGAAAAAAGTATCCTATATTTGAATCAGGATAATAAGGTACCTCCTCGAAAAATTTTGTTAAAATCCATCCAGTAGTTTTTACGTGAAGCGAACACAAATGCAAAGCAGACAGACGGAATTGAGTTAATATTTTATTACATGTATATAGAAGATTTCGGACAGAAAAAATCTATCAGTGTCAAAGATATTAGCATTGCGACCATCCGTTATAGGTATACGTATTAGATACCGCCCATATAATTAAAAATGTACGTATTAATTTGTATAAATATAAAAAAAACTCTTTTTTCAGGTCACAATGCTGCGAACAATTTTTAATAAAGTCAAACTTACTACAATTTTTCTCAACCTATTCCATCCCATTGTGCCGCCTTTTTGTCTCTTTGATTTATTTTAATAACAAGCGTGTTGGCTGTTTATTTATTTGCGTTAATTGTTGTGATTGTCTTGTAGTCGCTGTTAAAGTAACTCTGATGATGTTTGTTACTTTTATCTAGGAAGTCTTAGTATATCTTCACTTAACCACTATTTCCTTAACCCTATTTTCCCACTTATACAGCAAAAAATCAAAAATAAACAAAAAAAAAAAAGCTACTCACTGCCTTAGTTTAACTTCCTTTCCTCAAAATTTATTAGTTGTGAAATTTGCTTTGCTATAATTTATTGGATTAACACACAATAATAATGATGAAAAATAAATATTAAATTTCATATTTTAACACTGAAATAAAAATCTTGTTCACTGCAAATGAAGTGCTGCCGTCATCCAGCAGCAGCAGCGACAACAAAAACAGCAACATCATTTAATGTTGCATCTAAAATTACCAAGTGTGTAGTTCATGAATTTTGTGGTTTCTGCAATCAGTTGATTATTGGGTGATGTTTTTCACTCTATTGGAAATTGTTGTGTGTTGGCAAGGAAGTACTTGTTATTTTTTCCTTTTGGCTTTTGATTAGGTAACAATTACCTCACTATTAACACCATGACTTTTTTATTTATATCCAATTCTGGTCACAACAGTTGTGGAAATGGAGTGCGGTAGGGGTTGTAAGATTTTATGTATGTACTGCTGCAGCAGTGTAATAATGAAAGGATAAAGTTGGCTTTGGTATCAAAAGGAAACTGTTTCAGTCCAATGTACTGGCATTAGAACATAAAGGTACATATGTTGAAGAGGCAACAATGTCATGTTTGAAACCAAAAACAAAAAGGAATAGTAATATAGAGACCTGTACTCCGATTAAATCCCTAGGATGATGTAGAACGATTGGCATCATAGTTTAGCCCGGCGAATCTTAATTTAGCGGGATAATAAAAAGCTTTCCTCAGTGTAGTTGACGCAATTGCTCATAAACTCGACCCTTTGGTAGCTTTAAAAGTGAAGCTGAACGTGCCCAAAAATAGGCAAAAGTGGTTTATTGCAAAGCGGATGATATTGAAAGCTGATGCAAAATAGCGTAAACAGGTGCAATGTCACTAGGAAAATGTGGCCGTATTATAATGATAACTGATCGGCTAAACTGGTGAAAAAAAAAACATGAAAGACATATTTAGGCTGTTAGCAGTGTTAGCAGGTGCTTGAGCGATTCGTATAGTTTTTAAAGTGAAGTAACACGCAGACAAATATGTCTACCAATTATTAATGTAGGAGGAATATCGAAGCAAACATCTTCTTAAATAGGTCCTTTTACGACCCTTTCCGTCCTTAATGATTATAGGCCACCGATTTGTAATTTACGGCAACCTGCTTTCATTGAGTCACGTGCTACCACTGCCTGTACACTTGACTTTAGTTATTTCACAATGTCGGCCTTATGTCATCCCTTATGTCATTCACATTTAACATTATTCTCCCAATTGTCCTAATTCGTATGTTAGCCATTGCTGGACATTCACAAACAATGTACACTGAAGTCTCACTCTCTTCTAGGCACAGTCTGCAAGTATCACCATCGATTTTTATCTTAGCTATATGATATTTGAAATTTCCCTGACCTGTCACTAACGCAGTTATCTAGCTTAAGGTACTTATATTATGTCTGGAAATTCTTTCGAAGGGGCTCTTCGAGCACCATTTAAAGCTGTTTACATGTAGTAGCATCCCTCACCCTTTTCAGGTGTAGTAAGAACACATTTTGTGGTCCGCAGATCCCCCTTTTGCTAGTTTGTCTGCTGTTTCATTCGCCCATGTGTCCTCTTACCCACATCAACGTTAACTCATTGACCGAGGAACAACTATTAAGCTTTAAAACATATTCCAGCAATAGTTTGGACTACACGTTCACTTACCTCATGCGTTATATAAACGACTAATTGTTCAGTGCAATGAGATATTTTCTTCCATGCACCCGACTTTCCAGCAGTTGATCCAACACATGCAGTAACGCAAGCAATTCTGCCTGGTAGACGGAGACGTATTCCCCCAAACGCAGATTACAGGACAGGTTTAGCTCAGCTGAGTATACACCTCCAACTGGATCCAGAATACTCTTATGCCCGATGTTCACCCAAAGTTATGCCAAATAGCATCGCTCTTCATACGCATAGCTGACATTACAGCCTTTGACCTAATCAATAAGTCCAACGGTAGCAATCCAAATATTACCTTCTCTAATCCACATCAAATTTTATGTCTCTCATGTATGTACTTTATATAAAGGTACCCATCCCTGTATAAAATTCTAAAATTTATGAAAAATTCTAAAAATGATTGTAAAGCTCTCCAAAAGACAGACAGGAAATGAGTTACTCATTGTTGCGCAACATTGCTTAAAATATACTGCTTTCAAAAATAAAAGATGCCTTAAAGTATGCAGTACCTCTAAATCGGTAAAAAAAAATCGGCTTACTTTCACTGCTTTTATTCCACTTTCTTTTTGAAATAAGACATTTGAAAAAAAGTATTTTATGTTGGGATCAGGATACTAAGGTACCTCCTCACAAAATTTTGTTAAAATCCATCCAGTAGCTTCTACGTGATGCGAACACAAAAATAGAATGACTGACAGACAGATAGACAGGAAATGAGTTACTATTTTATTATACATATGTATAGATTGGTCTGGCTGGGATACGAACCAAAAAGACATGATGATTATTTTTCTCCAGAACTAGCCTGCATTAGAACTTTAGATCAAGTGAAGTGGTGAGCTTCCATTTGGAGAACATTTAGTGTTTATTATGACACTTTATAACTGCATTTTGTAAAGTGTGCAACACGAAACCCTTTTACTGACCGTGTAAATCGTCTGAAAGCCTATTTTTATTATCAATTGAGAAGAATACATTTAGTAAACTAAATGATAGGATTAATTGCAATGGGGAAATAATTTATTTTCTAGTAAAAAACTGATACAATAGCCAGGGTAATAACCCTTCAATTTTAAGTCAATCTCCTTCAGAACTGCAGGGTTATCTAATTGAAAACGGTGCACACAGACCTTAAAGTTACATTAGGAATTTAGTTGATGTTAAATACCAAACAATGCTGGCGGCTAGAAAACACTAAGGCCATTGATAATCTATACTTGCACACAATGCAAATAACATCAAGGAGGGGAGTGAATATAAGAAGTTTGTTTTTAATTAGGAAGATTTGAGAGGGCAGCTTTTCAGTCATCTTCTAACCACAAAATGCTTTCATCTAGTTGGTTACTAGTACGAACATCTTTAAGACGAATTTCGTTGTTATGTTAAACAAAACAACAAATGGTTTCTAGATAAAACTCTTAGGGAATACAACAGCAATAACATCTAACATTTAAAAGAAATAGAAGAATTGAATTGTAAGTAAAGTATGGGAGATAATGTTAAATTTCTTAAATATTGTACTATTTCTGAAGGTTAAAGGTCAATGAATGTGGGCATGCTTTCGATTATTACTAATAACATTGATACTGGCAAATTTTTCTAAGAACTAAAGTTTGAGAAAATACAAGAAAATATAATTCTTGCAATAAAAACTGACTTCAAAACAGATAGAAGGGCACCAATTCTGAACTAACAATGTAAGAAGTAATCTGTAAGAATTAGATTTAAACCAAATAAAAGAATGTCAAGCCTCTCCCTATTTACTGTTCAAAACTTAAGCTATTTTCACCAGCATCCGTTTTTTATAAGGACACCATTCAAGACTCTGTTTATAACGGTTTCAAAGAAAGGGTCACATAGATCAAACAACCCATATTGGGATACCCTTTAATTTACAATTCTAAATTAAAGACCTGTTGTTATAGAGGACTTGGCCACAACGATTCTTTGTAAATTTCAGCTATCTGTCTATAACGGTTCAAAAGTTTGGACATATATATCAAATTATATGAACTATTGGGACACTCTTTAGTGGACATTCTGCCTAATTTTCAAGTGTTTGTGTTTAACGGTTCAAAAGATAGGGCCATATAGATCAAATTACATAATTTATGGGGACACTTTTTAATTTCTAAATTCAAATTGTATACTTGCTATAGTGGACTTGGCAATACAGGTTCCTTGTAAATGTCAGCTGTCTGTCTATAACAGTTCAAAAGTTTGGCCACATACATAGAATTACATTAACTATTGGGACACCCTCTTATTTCCAAATTCCAATTTTATACTTTTTGTTATAGCGGACATAGCAATACAGGTTCTCTGTAAATTTCAGCGGTCTGTGTACAACTGTTCAAAAGTATGGCCATATACATCAAATTAAATGAACTATTGGAACACCCTTTAATTTAAAATTTTAAATATTTAAACATTTTATTATAACGCTCATAGTAATCGATATTCTGTCAAATTTTTTAAGGTTTTGTCCATAACCGTTCAAAAGATAGGTCTATATAGGTCAACTGAAGTCACCTATGGGGACACCTTTTAAATTTTAAATTTATTTTTTCACTAATTTCTGCTGTTGGGAGCTATAGCGACACGCAGGTTTTTAAAATTTTAATTGGGTGCCCTTTACGGTTCTTAATACACGTAAAAAACATGTATGTTGTATGGGGACACCCTTTAATTTTTTATATAATGAACTGTTTTTAAAACGGGACCAAACTGAAAGCATAAACTTTAAATAAAGAAAACAATTTTAAAATCGGTTCAGAAATGGCTGAGTTCTGCGGTTATATACATAAAAAAAGCAACATTCAGACGAATTGATAACCTCCTTCTTTTTTGAAGGCGGTTAAAAAGCATTAACAACTGTATACCAGAATAGTTTACAATATGTATTTTTAAATAAACTTTAAAGTACAAATTTTATATATTTTGATTATGTTTATTCGAAGTTTGGATGTATGGATTTTCTACCGCACACCAATTGTAAGACTCTTACTTTCATGGTGCTTCAGTTATGGTTTATGTATTTACTTTATATAAGGGTACCCATCCCTGGATGAAATTCTAAAATTTATAAAATATTCTAAAAATTATTGTAAAGCTCTGTAAAAGGTGTTTAAAATATTTTAAACACCAAATCATATACAAATTTTATTCAATTGGCTATTTGGCAGTAAGTAATTAATATTTTGTCATTATTTTAAAAACAGCGCCATCTGTTGCGCAACCGTATTTAAAATATCCCGCTCTCAAAAATGAAAGATGTCGTAAATAAAAGTACCTTTAAATCCGTTAAAAATAATTCGGCATACTTTTATGCTTTTTCTCTTTATTTATTATCTCTTGGAAATAAGGTATTTTTGCGGATAAAATGTATCCTATATTGGAATGAGGAGCCTAAGGTACCTCGTTACAAAATTTTGTTAAAATCAATGCAGTAGTTTTTACGTGATGCGTACACAAATGAAAAGCAGATAGACAGACAGACATATGGAAATGAGTTACTGTTTTATTATATGTATAGATAATTGTTTTTGTTTTTCTTAATCAAAAGCGAAACTCTAGATTACCAAAAAATACGAGTTTCACTAAACAATCTTCTAAAATGTCATATTTTTGTACCTCACTGTTCTACCCAAGAAAAGCCTATTCAGACAAGGAATTTTTATGTTTTTTCACAAAATGTATGCCTAATTTTTTGCTAGGTCCAGTTTGGGTGCCAGCACATAACAACTTTTTTGGTAATGAACAGGGGGATGTATCCAATGTTGCATCGATCGCTATGCCGCTTGGTACCAATATTTTCATATTTTCAGATAAGCTGAAATAAGACGGCACTGTAAGGTCGCAACAATAAGTGTTCGGTCCAATTAGTAAACAAAAGCAGGATGAACAGGATGACTGTGCCAACAGGTCATTGGGCGATAGGTAAACATGATGATAGTAGACTAGGATTTTCCCATAATAGGCACTGTCGTAGCTGCCAGGAACAGGGCTAAGAAAAAAAAGTGTACTATCCACGTTCTGTGCGAGTGATCGGCACTGCATTCTTCGTGACGGAAATTTATTATACCAGTCTCCAGTCTAGGTAAGCTGACTAGATATCTCAACGCAAAAGGATGGGTCTAACTAACCAATGTGATACACTTGTGGATCGGCTTTATTGTCTGGACGAGTGGGCCAAACGGAATAACTTGATATTACTTGAAAGCTTGCGCTTGATGAAGGGTATATAGGATTCGGCAGAGTTTACTTATTTTAATACTTTAAGGTTGCTAAAGAATTTATAAGTAACTATACTTTATTTTTACTAAATCGTGAAAAAAAACGAGGTCGGGATTTCGAAGGATCTATACGTTTTGAGGTTTTCTGAATCCATTTTGGCTACTTTGGCGATTATTTACAGGTCTTACTGTTTGACATTTAAAAAAGAAAATTTAGTATGTGCCTTTGATATATGGAGATGCAGAGCTGTATAGTTTTTGGGCATAATCAGGAGGGGGCAAGGGGTAGTTTCCCTACCCCAATTTTTGTAAACGCTCTAAAAGTCATATCGTATGACATATCAAAATGAAATTCAGTGTAAGCCTTTGGTATATGGTGATAAAAAGCTGTGTAAATTTCGGACTTAATCGGGAAGGGGCAAGGGGTAGTTTAACTTCTCCCAAATTTTGTGAACACTCTATAGGTCATACCGTATGACATATTAAAACAAAATTGAGTGTGTGCC
This sequence comes from Phasia obesa, assembly GCA_949628195.1. Lineage (NCBI taxonomy): Eukaryota > Metazoa > Arthropoda > Insecta > Diptera > Tachinidae > Phasia > Phasia obesa. The sequence goes on from OX451218.1 coordinate 92,554,556, forward strand.
TTTGGTATATGGAGATAAAGAGCTGTGTAAGTTTTGGACATAATCGGGAAGGGGCAAGGGGTAGTTTAACCTCTCCCAAATTTTGTAAACACTCTATAGGTCATACCGTATGACATATTAAAACAAAATTAAGTGTGTGCCTTTGGTATATGGAGATAAAGAGCTGTGTAAATTTTGGACATAATCGGGAAGGGGCAAGGGGTAGTTTAACCTCTCACAAATTTTGTGAACACTCTATAGGTCATACCGTATGACATATTAAAACAAAATTAAGTGTGTGCCTTTGGTATATGGAGATAAAGAGCTGTGTAAATTTTGGACATAATCGGGAAGGGGCAAGGGGTAGTTTAACCTCTCACAAATTTTGTGAACACTCTATAGGTCATACCGTATGACATATTAAAACAAAATTGAGTGTGTGCCTTTAGTATATGGAGATAAAGAGCTGTGTAAATTTTGGACATAATCGGGAAGGGGCAAGGGGTAGTTTAAACTCTCCCAAATTTTGCGAACACTCTATAGGTCATACCGTATGACATATTAAAACAAAATTGAGTGTGTGCCTTTGGTATATGGAGATAAAGAGCTGTGTAAATTTTGGACATAATCGGGAAGGGGCAAGGGGTAGTTTAACCTCTCACAAATTTTGTGAACACTCTATAGGTCACACTGTATGACATATTAAAACAAAATTTAGTGTGTGCCTTTGGTATATGGAGATAAAGAGCTGTGTAAATTTTGGACATAATCGGAAAGGGGCAAGGGGTAGTTTACTTACTCCCAAATTTTGTAAACGCTCTACGAATCATACCGTATGACTCCAATGGTAAAGTTGAGTGTAATGAACCTCTGACATAAATTGTGCAAATATTTGTGAATTTTACTACAAAAAACCTTTCCACAAACAAATCAGTAAATTCTTTTTATTTGAACAATTAAGTAACGCCATATTTTATTTTATTTTATTTTTTTGTTCATTTATAGTTTTAAATAATAAACAAGTTGTAGCAAGTTGATATTTTTAAGGAAAAATACGCTTTAAAAAACAATATTTTGTTCATTAGAAAGAGGCTGGACAACAGGTGTTATTTTTTGGTTTGCTGCCATTAAAAAATCTTTATGATTTCAAAGTGAATGTAGGTGTATTTTTTATCTTTACATCAAGTTGTTGGCTTTGTAATATTTGAGCAAAGTATGTCACTCAAACTTATTTAATGATTTTTAGCAGAAAACCTAAACTGCTTTTATGCTATTTTGGAGTTGGTTTGTAAGAAACCTTTGATTTTATTAAAACGATTTTTTTCTTTGTTGGAAAAACCGCCTTAAATGAATTTTGCCACACTTTAAAATGCAACCTTAGAAAAAATGTGTGTCAGTGCATTTTTTTAAGGCTTTACTGATTTAAAACTTCAGATTAAAATGTTTGCTATACAAAAAAAAAAAAAAACTAATTACCTGAAATTTGTTTGCGTTTGAAATTGTTACGGAATGAAGACCAAAAAATAGGTGCAAAAAAATATTCACCCCTATCGCGAATAATAATTCTCATAAAAAAAAAACTCCCAAATGTTTCTATCGTGAATGATTCCAATAACAATTTACTTGTATTTTACGATAGAAATCATTCACGATCGAAGTTTTGGGAGTTTTTTCATGGAAATAATTTTCGCGATACTAAATTGCAGCGACAAAATTTGCATAATGTAACTCGGCACTAATGAAATCGAATTCAGCATTTTTAATTACCGAGTAGAAACCTCTAAAATAGCTGCAATTTGAACATAAAATCGGAACATGTGTGGAAATAAAAACATTTTTCTGATTGTTTTCCTTGTGCTATCGAACTCATTTGGAGCTGAAAAATTAAAAAAGAAACAATTACACTTCCGTATCTTTAAAATTTTTATTTATTGATAAGATTTTTTCTTCTTTTTTTAATGTGGGTAATTAAAAATGTTGAATATCATCACTTCAACACTAGGGTAAACAAAGTCGCACACATCCTCCGCTTGTATATCTATACGAAAAAATAAAAAAATTTGGTTACAAATGGTTCCCTCTGTAGCTTAATCTTTTTTCTTTGTATTTTTTTTTAGTTGGTTTTTATTATGTTTTGTTTTCCTTGTGCCATAAAATTCATATTAATATTGTTTAAATGTCAATATTACAACATTTAACAAGACATATAAAGATCACGCTTAAATAAATATGTTTAAGGAAAACTTGCCGAACAAACACATCAGACAGACGGACAGACGGACAGACAGACATGCATATCTATAAGATATTCGATACAATAAAACATGTGTGGATGGATGAATGTGCTAGCATCTTTCGTGAGTCAAATGAAAAAGATATTAAAGGAAAAAACATAATTGTAATTTAAAACATCTTGTTTTAAAGAAAAACATACAAAATTTTGTTAGAAAAAAAAAAAAATTAAAACATAAAAAACTGAAATATAACAGTGGCGATGACAGGCATTCCAAGGGGGTAACTGTGTATAAGTATTTTGAGTCGAAGAGAAAATCTTTCAAATATGTACAACTTATATTGCGTGTTTTTTTTAGAGCCGGAGAACCTTAAATTGACAGCATGGTTTTCTTTGACATCTGATTTGGCAGTTTACCATTTATCATGAATAGACTAAAGCCGGAACAAATCTATATAAATAAAATCATATGTCAATTATTTAATATTATGCGAATTACCCATACCGTTTTATAATAAAAATGCAATTTATTTGTTGGGGGAAAAGAGCTAGTCCCAATACGTATTTCACTGGTTGCTCAGGCCAGATCATCAGGAAACCCTTTTCCTAATTTTAGAGAAGCCAAAAATACTCTATAAGTAATAAATTTCTACAAAACACAATGAGAATTATGATGTTAATAGAACAATATTACAGAATATTAAAGCTTCAACAAAACACCAACAAACAAACCACGTTTTTATTTTTCCTTACTGTCCTTCTACAATTGGATGGTTTTTTGCCATCACTGAATGCAGACGTAAGGTGTGATGAAAAGCATACACAAGTTAATTTTCTTCTCGCAAGAGAATCGAAAAAAAAACAAGTGTTGCCAAGGTTTGCACAAGCAGTTGCATATTTAGTTATTAATAAAATGTCGTTCGTTGGTAATCGCATAACTTTAAAACGGCTGCACCGACCACGTCCACTTTTAAAGTAGCTAGAGAAATACAAAAGGTAGACCTTTGAAATTTTGCACCAAAACCCCCCTTATTAATATAAATAATTTAGCGAAATACTGAGGATGCATTGTAATAGGGGGCGTGGTACCTCCCATACAGTGAACAATTATTATCGCCTATTTGAAGATCTGCAATAGGTAGCCTTGAAACTTTGCAGAAGTAATCCTCATACTAATTTGCATAGTCTAGCAAAATTGAGACAGTGGGCGAGGTACCTTCCAAAAAATGTAAAAAATTATTATCGTACACCTCAAGAACTGCAATAGGTAGAAGAACCCTCATATTAACTTGCATAGTCTAACAAAATTTAAACTGGATTGGGACATTAGGCGTGGTAGCTCCCATACAGTTAAAAATTATTATTGTTTACCTAGAGAACTACAGTAGGTAGAGTCTTGAAACTTTGCACAAGCAACCCTCATATTAATGTGCAGACTGAATTAGGATAGTGGGGGGTGGTACCTCCCATACAAAGTAAAAAACTATAATCGTGTTAATACGCATAGACTAGCAGTGGGAACAGTGGATGTCGTACCTTGCATATAATCTAAAACATTTTTGACGTGGAAATAGCGTGCGTTTTCGACTTAAAGGTTGGCCATAATTTTCTTCCAAATGATTATGGTATTCGGTCATTACGTGCGCTTTATGGTAGCGAGAAACTACTAAATTTAAAGCAACTTCCGGTCTTGAAATATCCTGGCGTCGCATTATTATAAAAGTGGGTGGAGTCTCACTCATTTAATTTTAATAATAAGCTTCTGAAGACTTCTTCTTAACTGATTATAAGAACAACACGTATCTATTAAAATGTAATTATCTGTCATAATTATTATAACTCCTTACTATTATTAAGATTAAACTGCAAAATTTCTTTTTGAAATTTTAATATTTTCATTTAAAAATTTTCTTTCAATTTTTTATTTTTTTTTTTTTGTTTTCATTTCCTTTGATATGAGTTGTTGAATGCGAGTCTTTGTAAAATGTATTGTACTAGAACATTAGATATGAGTTCTTTTTCCGTTTTTCATTCTGCCATGATTGCTATTGTTTCAAAACAAAGTCTTATCATTAATAAATTTGTGGATGTGCTGAACTTTTTGTGACATAAAAATGTTGGAAAATGGTCTTTTATCAACTAAGAAAACAAAGAAGAGTTAAAGACAGAGCTTTGAAAGTATTAAAACATGTAACTGAATTGGTTATTTTGTTAGAAATTTTTAAAATTTCCTAATACTAGGCATTTCAACACTCAAAGCATATTTTGGCATTAAACAAGCATATTTTGCAACAAAAAATTAAAGTCAATCTCTCGATCGTATTTAAACACATACAACTAAATGCAGCATATTAATTAATAAATTTCTTAACATTAAATATCATTTTATTATTTAAGGCATATAATTTATAAAATTTATAATTATAATTTATATGCCATATTTTGTTCATTTAATAAGCACGTTAGAACTATGGTAAGATTTTGATTAAAAATTAAAAATTTATTTAACCAAATTTAATAATCTAATTTAAAAAAAACCTATTTTGGAAAATGAACCTTAATCAAATATTTGATGTTAAATAAATGAACATATAAAATAATCTGGAGTGGCCTACACTCAACTTTACCATACCCAATGGAAACAGATTTTTTATAGATATATATATATTACATAAGGAATAAAAGTTCAAAGTATGTTTGAATCGAAAAATGAATTATTATTGGTTTGGGGTGTTAAGTAAACTAACCCTTGCCCCTTCCCAATTATGCCCAAAATTTTTACAGCTCTTCATCTCCATAAACCAAAGCCACATACTTATTTTCGTTTTAATATGTCATACGGTATGACCTGTAGAGCGGTCACAAAATTTGGGAGTAAGTAAACTACGCCTTGCTCCTTTCCGATTATGCCCAAAATTTATACAGCTCTTTATCTTCATATACCAAAGGCACATACTGTATTTCATTTTAATATGTCTTACGGTATGACCTTTAGGGCGTTCACAAAATTTGGGGGTAAGGAAACTACCACTTGCCCCCTCCCGATTATGCCCAAAAACTATACAGCTCTTCATCTCCATATACTAAAGGCACATAATAAATTTCATTTTAATTATGTCATACGGTATGACCTGTAGAGAGTTCACAAAATTTGGGAGTAAGTAAAGTACCCCTTGCCCCTTCCTTATTATGCTCAAAAACTATACAGCTCTTAATCTTCATATGCCAAAGGCACATTTCATTCATTTTGATTTGTCAAACGGTATGACCTGTACAAACTCCACAAAATAGTGGCATACACACCCTCCCACCCATCCACCCACAGACATCATCGCAAAAATAGCCAAAATGGATTCAGAAGACCTCAAAGCGTGGAATAAATGGAAATCCTGACCTCGATATTTTCACGATTACTATACTTTACCTTATACTACATATGGTAAAGTAAAAACTAGTCCTCAAAATGAATATTATAAATTTATTCCTTCCGTCTCCGTAACTAGACATCTTATGCTTGGGTTCTTCATTCTTTAGATCATCTGTTGAAGGGTCCACCACAATTTATTTCCCTTCATATTGGAATGCCAATAGGTGTTCTTGGGTAAAGGATTTAATACTAATGTGGGCTATGGAATATAAAGTCGTAACAGGAAAAAAGGCAACATTATTTTGCAAAAATGAGGTTAGCTGTAACTCTATGTGGGTCAGAACCGAGAATCATCCTAGGTAATGTTTTAACGGGTTCTAAGCTTTAATGATGATTAGGCTTTATAAACCAGACAAGGTGCAAGGAATACAATTGCTTTTAAGCAATCTGGAATACGAATAAAGGATAGATCGTCTAATATTATTTAACTAAATGACCAGTATGAATAAAAGTGGCCGAAACGATAACGGCTTTTGTATGCAAATGCCCAGATATACCTGGCATTAAGGGCAGTTAGGAAAATCTTATTTTTTTTTATTTGTACAAATACGATGTTCTTGGCTTGTCTGCAAAAAAAACCCCGAGGCTTGGACAGGAATCGAACCCGCAACTCCCAGTCTAATAGATAAGCGCAATACCAAACCGTCTGCGGCAGCCCCAAGACTTATTGCTATAATAAAGGTGCTTAAGAAATAAAAGATAACCGGCCAGTTGTCGACGATCTAAGGAATAAGAATTAGGAGGTAGTAATCTAACTAATTACTAAACAAAAGTATAACAAAAATATTTATTTAAAAAAATTAAAAAGTATTGCAAAATGGTAGTATATATTCATATATATTCAAATTTCATATTTAATAAATTTTTAAAATATATTGCTTTATAAAAAAGAGAAGGAAATTAAAAAAAAATAATATTGAAAAAATTTCAATAAAAATATAGATTTTTATGTTCCAAATATCTCCCGCCTCCCCACCCAAATGCCTTAATAAAGTCAACATTCCTTAAGCATCTGTTTATTTTTCATGAAAAGATATCTATTTCCTACCATAAACCATTGTATTCGTTATTTTTTTATTTATCGTTTTTCTTTTATGGATTTTTTTCTGCTTCATTTTTCATTAAAAAAAAAAAAAAATATTTTATAGTTGTAGGTTATGGTTGATATCAATGTTTAATAAACAATATTTATTATTGTTATTTTGTCGCTGATAATCTGTCTCAGCTTTTTCTTTTTTTTCCACGCTTTTATGAAACAAAGAAAGACTAAAGTTTATATGAAATTGTACAACAAAAAAAAAAAAAATATTAATGATTAATAAAAATTTGCAAAAAAAAAACAGATAAAAAATGCATGAAAAAAGGGAAAAGTATTCACCAAAAATAAATGTGTCAAGCATAAGAGATTTCCGTTCTAAAGAAAAGTTTCACTTCAACACAATAAATTTTATAAAATTTAAAAATAAAACTGACTTCTTTAAACTTATTCATAAATAACGTAAGCAAAATTACAAATGACGAAGCCAGGCGTCACACAAGACTTGAGTACGGTGACCAATAATTCAAAGAGCAGGAAAAACTAAATATAATATTCAAAATATAGAAGTTTTTGTAGTTAAAAATTTAAATTTCATCACTTTCGTGTATCACTCATATTTTATGGTTTCAAGTATAAAATTGAAATTTTCACTTTTCCGAGGGTCTTACTTAATTTTCAGTCTGACATGGATACTTAAATCAAATTTAGAATGGGCATATAGGTAAACATGAACTTTCAAAAGTCTATATATATATATATATATATATATATATAGCAAAAACACACATTCTATGACGTCACCCTTTAATTTTTCTACTGTTTATAGGAGCTAAAGTAGTACACACTCATAAATTTCCAGAGTCTTACTATGTTACTCAGAGAGTAAGTATGCGTCACTGTTCAACAAATATGCCGATTTGTGTCAAAATCACTTTTTTTATGGGTCAGCCTTTAATTCTGAATTTCATTTTTATTCCATCTTATTGTAGCGTCCAAAGTAACACTGCCTTAATTTTTGTAGCATGTCTGTTTCGAATCCTGAAATAGGAGTAAAGCTAGCTTTTGTCACGGTTTAAAAAACAAGATCACATAGGCCAAAACTACGTTTTTTTTTTGGGGGCACCCTTTAAAATTCAAATTTATTTAAATTTCATATTGTTATAGCGGGCAAAGTAGTACACACGGCGTAAAAGTCCATAGTCGCTATTATGATTTTTATGGTTTAAAAAAATAAAATACTGCGACAATTAAGCCAATGGAAATTGTTGTTGTGTAGCCGTGGTCATCTATGTGTTTAACGCATAAGAAAATGTTTTGATTTCAGTATACATTAATATAGTTAAATAAATACTTTTTTAGTAGACCGAATTTTTGAAGCTGAAAAGACGATTTTTTTTCGAGATTTACGATTTTTTCTTCTTCTAGACCTGGGCGCCCTGCCCACATGCCGAAATCAAATTCAATCACTAATGGCATAAAGTTACTCTCCTAAATTTTTTTTAATATATGAAATCTCCACACATCTTACAGTTTATTTAAATAAACTAAACATCTTTATTTGAGTTCCACTGTTAATTAACACCTCAATTATTTTCATTTATTAACGTTATCACTTATTTATATATTAATTCCCTTAAGCTCAGATATGTTTACACAAAATTAACTTAATCTGGTGTGAGAACTGAAAACTCATCATGGACACAAAATAAAAATAAACAAAAATAAAAAAACTACTAATGACTGCTATCAATTACTAATTTGTTGAGTAAACTATATTTTTCCTATTTTAATGAGGAATAAACAAATACTAAAGTAAATATATGTCAAAAAATCAAACATTTTAAATCAAATAAATCAGTCAAGTGCGATCAAGTCGGTCTCACACTCGCTGGGTTTCGTACCACCGTACAATATATGAGTTTAAAAGCACAACATTTAAATTTTATGGGTTTATATATAGTGTAATTGTTATTTGAAATTTTAAATGTCTGCCTCAAGGCGAATCCATTTTTTACTAGGTGGCAGCACGGCGCAGTTTATTATTTTTTGCTTTACATTTTTTTCGTGCATGGTAGCTGTCAAAAATTCGTTTATTGATGATGATTGATATGATTTATAAAAATATATTTTAAGAATAAAAAAAAATACATAATACTACCAGAAAAGTTAAGGAAGAATTGTTTTTAGTTGTTGGATGTAATGTAATATTAATTAGTGCTTTGGCCAACCAACAACAAAATGCATGTGGATGTGTTTTGGTGTTGCATTTGTTGTCGTGGCGATGCTACCTTATATAAATAAATTCGCCTTGGTCTGCCTGTTATGGTTCTCTCTGTAACGTTTCTTCTAGGGGAACATGCCTTACTTTTTATTTATTTTATTTCATTGTAATACGTGTAAATTTCAAGTGTCTGCTTATTACAATTCAACAAATACACGTGAAAATTACATCACTATTGAGACACCCTATAATTTTTATTTTTAATATTTGCTCTTATAGCGCACATAGTAAATACATAATACGTGTAAATTTAAATGTCTGCCTATTACGGTTCCAAAAGGGAGGCCATATACATATGTACATATACGTAAAAATCACGTCATTATAGGAACACCCTTTATAGTTGAATTTTATTTTGTATACATGTTGTTATAGCGGGCACAATAATATATACTCTCTGTACATTTCAAGTGACTGCATAGGTTAGGTTAAGTTAGGCTAAGAAGGGTTGTTCCAGAAATGGCACATCCACTCGGAGACCTGGAGGGTTTAGTGTGATTTCCTTCAGCTAACTGAAACTAAGAAAAACAAGAGGAGAAAGGGAGACCTATTATGCGTCCGTTACGAAGCCGACGACATCCTCGATTTTACACCGCGTGATGTCAAAAAGCCCATCGAAAAATCTCCCACCTAGCCATCTAAGTCTGCGGCTTTGTAATACCGGGCAGTGACACACGATGTGCTCCACAGTTTCCAACTCCTCCTCGTCCTCGCACATCCTACAAAAGTCCGATATACCGGCGACCCATTCACTAATTCTTACCCTAGTGACGCAATGACCAGTAATCACACCTATCACGACTCTCAGAACTTTCCTGGCTAAACCCAGAAGTAAATTGGTTTCAGCAATGCCCCCTTACTTCTCAAGATAGGTTGGTTCTCCTAAGTGACTGCATACTACGGTTCAAATAAGGCCATATATGTACATATGTTAAAACCGCGTCCCCGATAGTGAAAAGGTTTTAACACCCTGTAATTTTTAACTTCATTTCATAATTTTTATTTTTTTATTTTAAGTGCAACAGCAACACACTTTGTATAATTTAAACAGAAAGCTATTACTGGTCCTGAGAAAAACGGTTGTGAGAGAGGTACATAAAAAAAGACGATCAAGTTCTTACCCTCTTACCCTCTTAAGTATATTACACCGAGGTTCAGTTCTCGTCTTTTTTTTTCATAATATATTTATAAAAATATAACTTTTTTTAGTACAAACTTTAACTTACTATTATTTTTTGTTTTGTTGTTATATATGCTCACTTTATTCAAAGCAATAGACTTACCTAGAAAGAAAAAAAAAAAAGAAAAGAGAAAAAATATATAAATTTTATTGCATCGAAATTATGGTTGTTTATATTCATTCTATAAACAAGATTTCAATTTTAAATTCAAATTTTATTGAGGATATGACTTTAAATAAAAAAACAATTTACTTGTTAATTCACACGTCATTCAGGAAACTTTTTATAAATCAAGGTATATTAATCAGGTAGCCTCACTACTGAGGGGAAATATTAAGGCGAAAATAATCAATTTTTTTTATATGGATTGACATTTAATCTTACAATTTTTCCCCTTAAATGGAAGTTGAACTATCAAACTCCATATAAAAAAAATTTAAAATGTTCGCCTTAATATTTCCCCTTCCTAGTGAGGTTACCTGATGAATGTGTCTTGTTATAAATCGTATAAATTTCGAATATTGTTACTAAATATTTTTACTAAAACACATTTTTCGGGTACATTTCGGTTTAGATCGATGGGTGTTTCATTAAGCAAATCTTAACTCATTTTGAAACTTTGACGTTTTCGACAAAACATTTATTGAATATCGAAAGTAGAAAAAAAATCGATGAAAGCCAATACATTTACTAAAATCATTTTCATAAATTTTTTTTGTTCTAAAAAATGAATTAATAATTATGCTCAAGATAATCTTGATGCCTTAGTGTAATGAGTCCAATAATTGACTTTTATTTTCAAATAATTTTCTTAATTCTCTTTTATCAGCTTAGATAAAACTTCATGCACGTCCTAATGTCCCTTGTTAAAACCCTACCTACAGATTTTACTATCTTTGCCCTTTCTCAAGCCTATTGGAGATTGGGGCTTGAGAAAATATTACTCTCAATCACGGTCTCGTAACAATTTCTCAGTATGAGAAAATTTTAATGCTCATACTACTCAATCTACACATATAATATAATTCTTGCAAAAAAAAACCGACTACAAAACAAATATATGTGCATCAATTCTAAACTAAAAATTTAAAGGGAAGTAATCTGTAAGAAATAGTACTCAAATCAAATAATTTAATAATTGTTGCTCTCATGGACATAGTAATATATGTACGTTCTGTACATTCAAATGTCTATCCATAACGGTTTAGCAGATAAAGCCATATACGACAAATTACGTCGGATATGAGGACACCCTTTATTTTTTTACACTTATTATTACTGACACAGCAATAAAAAGTAACGGTTCCAAATATATGGCAATATAGGTAAAACAATATCACCTAGGGGACATCCTTTAATGTACAATTTTAAATTAAACACTTATTTTAAAGGACAGATTCTTTGTAAGTTTCAAATGTCTGTCTAAAACGGTTCAAAAGTTTGGCCGTATGCATCAATTTACATCAACTATTGAGACACCCTTTAAAATTTTAAATACTTATAAATGTTATTATACGGGACATAGTAGTGGAGATTCTGTCTAATTTTCAAGTGTTTGTCTATAACGGTTCAAAAGATAGGGCTAAATAGGTAAAATTACATCAGTTATGGGGACACCCGTTAGTTTCCAAATTTAAATTATATACTTGATGTTATAAAGGAATTAGATATACAGGTTCTTTGCAAATTTCAACCGTATCTCTGTTACTGTTCAAAAGTTTTGCAATATACATCACATTACATCAACTATTGGGACACCCTTTAACTTCTAATCAGAAATATTTAATTTCTGATTATAAATATTGGACATTCTGTCCAATTTTCAAGTGATTGTCTACAATGGTTCAAATGGTTCATATATTGAGATTGACGTCACATATGGGGACACCCTTTAATTTTTAAGTTTATTTTTTTTATTAATTTCTACTATTGGCAGCTATAGTAATAAGCAGTTTTTTAAAATTTTAAAAGGGTGCCGTTTACGGTTGATAATACACGTAAAAAACATGTATGTTGTATGGGGACACCCTTTAATTTTTAAAAATTCTGAACTTCTTGTAAAATGGGACCAATCTGTAAGCATTTTTAAAATCGGTTCAGAAATGACTGAGTTCTGCGGGCACAAACATAAAAAAAGCAACATTCAGACGAATTGATAACCTCCTTCTTTTTTTGAAGTCGGTTAAAAATAGCTGTGCCCACACACGTTGGCTGACTTCCAAAACGTCAATTGCTTTGTCTTCGAACAAAGTGTAGCGTTTCAGTACAAAACATTGACAATGTATACCCTTTCAAAACGCCGTCGCCAAGTATTAGTAACGCAGTGAACAAGCAATCAGGGCATCAGTTTTAAAGTTGATGCAATGTTGCGAAACTTTGCATATATACATGATTTGAATACGGTAGCACAAATGTTAACAGACTTTGAATTGATACATTTTGGAAGGCAGCCGTTGTGTGAATCTTGACAATATTTGGTTCGATTTTGGTTTAAAAGTAATGCACACCAAATTTTAAGACTCTTACGTATTTACTTTAGGTAGCCATCCCTGGATACAATTCTAAAATTTATATAAAATTCTAAAAATGCCTTAAAATATGCAGTACCTTTGAATTGGTAAAAAAAGGCCTACTTTCACTACTTTTTCTCCACTATCTCTTGGAAATAAGATATTTTTGCGGAAAAAAGTATGCTATATCCTGTATCAAGATCCTAAGGTACCTCCTCACAAAATTTTGTTAAAATCATCCAGAAGTTTTTATGTGATGCGACCGCAAAAGAAAAGTATTGCATATACATACTGCCGCTGTACTCAATTGAGAACACACTCTCTACTCCACAGATTTATTTTTTATTTTAACTTTTTTATGCTTTTATGTATATTAGTTATGCATACAATTAATAAAATAATAAACTTTTTAGTTAATTATCGCTTCTAGTTTCATTTTGGCGGTTAATGGGTTAATGCGAAATTCTGTTAATTTTAAATTTATCAAAAACAATTATTAAAATAAAATTATAATAAAAACTTAAAAAGAAAATATTTAATTCTATCGTCAGCTAAACAGAGCAGTGTTTATATTATTTAGATTCATCTTGCAAAACGATTCCAAAACGATTACAAACACAGATGGGTCAGTTTTTGCTGTCAACAGAAAATAACATTACTCAGTTACATATGTTTTGTAAATATAATTTTTTTTTACAATTCGTTCACATATATTTAAAAAATATATATACAAAATTTAACCATAAATTAAGTTTTCTATGATATTTTTAATCCGTTTGTATAATTTAACGATTATTTGTAAAAACTAAATAAATACACAAGTATTTTATGTTTTAGACCATATGGGGGCGTGTCTCAAGAGTGCATTGGGGAAAAAGATTTTTGGTTTTTTTTGTATTTTGGTTGTGTAGCTGCTGTCATGTTGTATTAATATTTATGTCAAACTTGAAAAAGTAAATAACAAATTTAATACGATTTATTTGTTATCGTGTGAGTATTTGAACGTTTTTGAGTTCATAGTTAAGGCGATTACAAATTTAAGTTTGTATTTTTATTTATGATTTTTTTTTTAATGCGGAATATGTCATCATTTTAGATTTGTAAAATTACAAAAAGACATTCATATGGCCAAACAGTTGGCGCCAAGCTCGACGGTCACACTCAAGGTAAGTGGGGAATATGAAAATAAAAACAAATCATGTATGATGAATATACTTAATAGCATCGATAACTTTTTACCCATATCTCTTGATCCGAAGTATAGATATCATTATTATCCCCTCAAGATGATATAAGGATACACAAACATTGGACAATATAATCTAATATATTCGAAAAAGTTGTTTTTTATGGATTTTTTTTTAATTTTTTACTATTTTAAGTTCTCATATATTTAAAATATCCAAACTAAGCTAACAAAAACAAGTAAGAGTGCTTTATTCGGCGGTGGGTTAATCATATTGTTGACTCTTTACATAAATTAAAATAAGTCGTATGAGAAAAAACTCATTATTCATGCTTTAAAGAAATAGAAGACAGCGTGCGTCGCCGCTGAAACAAATGAAAACAAGGCCTATTAGCTTAAAATCAACAACACATTCACGAATTCAAACTGGCCAAAAAATAAACATTGAAAAAAAATTCCGTTGGCTACAATTGTCGCCGTGTTGTCAGCTACTTAATGATATTGAAGACGACAGCTACATCGTAAACTCTGGCATTGTTGTAGGAAATACTTATTTTGCTTTTATAAAATTAAATAACTTTTTCAAAAAATTAAAAATATTTCTTCCAAAACTCTGTGTGTATATTAATTTGTAATTTATAATTTTGTGACATTTTCTTTTGTTGAATAAAATACAAAAATAAACGTTTACCTATAAACGTGTGTATTTTATTTTTGACTCTTTGTAGTCGGTATCCTGATGCTGTGTATGTGTTTAATGCATCTAGGTTTTACAACAAAGATCTCATCTATTTAAGAATCAAACGTATTTAAAAAAATCTATAATGGTCTATACTTAACTTAACCATACCCAATGGAAACAGATATTTTTATGGATATATAACATAAAGAATATAAGTTGAAAGTATATTCGAATCGAAAAATTAATTATTTTCGGTATGAGGTGTTAAGTAAACTACCCCTTGCCCCTTCGCGATTATGTCCAAAACTTATATAGTTCTTCATCTCCATAAACCAAAGGTAAATACTGAATTTAAATTTGATATGTCATACGGTATGACCTGTACGAACTCCACAAAAATAGTGGCACACCCATCCACCGACCCACTGACATCATCGAGAAAATAGTCAAAATGGATTCAGGAGACCTCAAAACGTATAAATCCGTTGAAATCCCGCCCTCGATTTTTTTCATGATTACTATAATTTACCCCTACCTATGGTGAAGTAAAAATATATTACTCTATATATCATATACATATATTCTTAATATTAAAAATATGTTATGTTACACATATAATTTTCATTTTCATAGAAATATCAAAATTTTTTTTTTAATATTTCGAAAATTGTTTGTAAAAATTTTTAGTAAAAATATTTTTGGAATATTTTTTGAAAAATTTTTGTAAAATTTTATGCAAAAATTTTTTGGAAATTTTTTAAAAAATTTTTCTGTAAAAATATCTTTTTGAAAATGGTTTGTTAATTTTCTTGGAAATATTTTCTAAAAATTTTTTTATCAATTTTTTTTAAATTAAAAAAAAAATATTAATAATTTTATTGAATTTTTTTTAATCTAGAACCTTCCTGCAATCTATATTGAGTTACAATGGTCAGACTAAAGCAAAAAAAATCTTTAAAAAAATTTCCTTATATTGGCCCACCCCCCTGTGTGCCTTTTAACTGCTCCTGTTTACCAGTGGCCACCCCCTGTTGATCCATTGGCTATCTCAATGTGTATTGCTTTCTATAAAGGTCTTTAAAACAAAACAAAGCAGAAAAACCAACTTAAAGACAAACGAAAATCGCAGCTCGCAAGGGGCTATTGATCCCCCCGAGATCTGCATGCACTCCTTGCGATCTACCTGTAGCGGTCTAATATTTATTTGACAAAGAGAATCTTTAAAGCTGAAAAAAATGAAAAAATATAAGTGGATGTGGTTTTTAGCCCGCAGCCTCCAAAGGAATGATCCGATGTTGCTGAATTGCAATCCCAACATTTTTGAAATTATGCCTGATAAATTGGTGTGCTTAAATTTGTTGCATCTCTTCTGGTGGCTTGGCAAATGATATTACTACCCGAACACGGTCAGGCGGACAGACGGACATCGCTTAATTAACTTCTCTACGTATAAAGATCCAGAATATAAAGACATTATGGAAATGAACATTGTAGAAATTACACACGGAATGACCAACTTAATTATACCCTTACCACTTGTGGTGAAGGGTATAAAAATTATTTTATTCATAGAAAGAAGTTTTTTATACAACACAAATCCTTCATATCAAATACAAAGAAAAGGGACGAAAGTTGTGAAAAAGTTCCTCAAGCAGCATAAAAATTTTTCTGTTTTATTTCCTTCTATCCCTCTCTCTTTCTCTCTCTCTCTTTCAAAAGCTCTTATACATATGTAGTTTAGTGTCAAAACTTAATAAAAGACTCATTAGTATAATTAAGAAAAAAAAATAGTAGGTATCACTTCATGAAAGTGTTTGAAAATGTCATTGAAAATAAGTTTTTCTCTTCGCATTCTTGCAGTTAATTAATTGTTAAATTTTACCCAGAGAAGTAATTTATAGAATTAACTGCACGATATTATACGGCTGATAATTTTGCTTAATGACTTGTTAACTCAAGCAATTCAAGGCAGATTATAACATTGATGTGACTCTGTGAATGGTGCTTGCTGACTATACGATTTTTATTTGGTTTAATGCATAACTAAAGAGTGGAAAAATCAATGAGCTGTGTGTGTAGGTGGGTGGTGGCAGTGTTTGACAGCAGTCATTAAGCCGCCTGCCATAATTAACATACACATAACTGCGTAAACAGCAAAGAGAGGGTGTAAAAACAGATTAATTGAAAAATAAATATTCTAAATTCTCATGTAAAAGGAATGGATATTAACTGGATTGCTTCACACTTCATGTGTAAGGCATTTAGAAGAAACAAAAACTTTTTTGAACAATTCATCGTAAACAACCGCAATTCCGCCCCTGACACTTTTAAAAACAACTTAATTTAATCATTTCCATAACTCTAATAAAAATATTAAAAAAATGAACAATGACGTCAATCAATTGTTTTCAATTATTTTTACAAGTAAATTTAAGACGCGCCATTTGTAGCAGTTTACCCACCGCCTACAACCACCATTTTGTCTAAATCAATATTGAACAAATTTAACGAACTTGTTAATTATAATAATGATGGTATAAATGCTGGTTATTTATTATCTTTGAACACTCGATATAACCAGTTTCGTAGCACAAATTCATAATTGTATACAAAAGCAATTAGAGTTGAAATTGAAGTGTTAGAAGCCGGAGGCTACTAATTAGGTTGATAATGATTCTGTGGCAACGAACAGCTAAAATTGTCTTTAACTATTAAAGGTCAACTAATTTATTAATTTACGCAAAACATAACATTAAATAAATATATTTTAAATAAAATTATTAAAAAGTTAAAAAAAAACTTACACAGAGAAAATCATATAATTTATTTTTCTTGATTTATATACTGCAGGGTGACCAGTAGGTCATCAGTCTGGGAGTTGTGGGTTTAATTCCCAACAAAGATTACAACGATGAAAGGTCTTATTTATTGCTATAAACAAGTTAAAATACTAAAGGCATAAAAGCATTGAGTGCCTCGATAGACTGATTGATAGCGCGCTAGTCTATCAGTCAGGGGGTTGCGGGTTCGATTCCTGCAGAAAAGCAAAAAGCTTCGCAGGTTGTGTTATCTTTAAAAAAAAATATGCTCTATAACAGACGAGTAGTAAAACAGGTGGTCAAAATAATACGTTAATTTACATTAACGTTACGTTTATTGACATTACGATGTCTCCGGATACGTAGAACAATGTGATGCAGTTTTCCATAAGATCGGAATAACATAACACTACCATAAATCCCCCGATTTATAGAGAAATATTTAACGTTAAATAAAACAAAAAATTAAGCTTTTTAATTATAAGTATAAATAATAATAAAAAATAGAATATTTTGAAAAACTTCACGTATAAAACAATAAAATTTAGAAAGCTTTTAGAAAAAGTTTTTTGTCAAAGCTTCTAATTAACCATATTTAGCTTTATAAAGCTAACAGAATTTTGCTTTATTAAGCGCTCTCTCTCTCTCTATACACGATCTAAATGCTTGATGTTAAATTTGTATATGTGATCGTGAAAACTATTTGTATGCGTGACACTGACTAAAAATTTTTTGATTTTTCATCTAGCATCGTCGGTGTAATACATACACATTTAAACAAATAATACCATAATACCTGATGAGTTTTTTGATCCTATCTAGTCCCCCCCTTAAGTGTCAAGCAGTAATCCAAAGATTGTTTATGGACATAAGGTGTCCGACGACCTTTACCTCAATTTGCCATTTTATGTAACAATGTCTTAGGAAATGTAGGCAGTTAAGTTTCCCTTACCGTAGGATCTATAGTATGAAGTTAATTTGCATAAAAGAAATTAAGCTTTTCAAAGCTTTAAGTATTCTTTCTTTTATAGTATATTATAGTAAAAAAATTAAAAAAAAATTGAAAGCTTTAACAAAGCTTTTTATTACAAATAAAAAAAAGCTTTTAGAAAAAGATAAATAAAAATCAACATGCAAAAATTCGCCGTTGATTTAGTACTAGAGTAATACCGGCGAAGAAGGGCTTAGTAGTCCAAACTTGAAGGGAAACAATACTATCAAAGTTGAATAGAGGTGTTATAAAGTCGGAAGATACCGCCAGATCTGAAATTATTCAATATCGAATCGGTTCCACAATGTCGATATCAAAGTATCTGTAATGGTATCGTATGTATCCTATACTGAAGAGAAAAAATTAACATTACGTATTGATGCAGATGACACAGCTTTTTTAAGTATTCAAAGAGCCCAAGTAGCTTTTACAAGACCACGCACTCAATTTGGAAAAATAGTTGAAAAAATTTAGAATAAAGGTGAATGAACAAAAATGTACTCATATAACTTTCACACTGCGTAGGGAATCATGTTTTCCTATTCGCATAAATAACCAAATGATACTAGAGCTTTCAGCCGTTAAATACCTGGCTGGGTATACATCTTGACCGTCGCCTTACTTGGAAAAGCCACATAGATTTCAGGTTAAGACAAATGAAATTAAAAGCAGTTTAACTAAACTGGCTTATTGGCAGAAACTCTACCCTGAGCTTAGATTGTAAACTTCTTCTGTACAAGTCGATCCTCAAACCAATTTAGTGTTATGGCATTCAATTATGGGGTACTGCCTCAGCTAGTAATGTAGAAAAAATTCAATGGCGCCAAAATAAGAGTCTACGTATAATTACAGTTGCTCCCTGGTATATAAAAAATTCGAGCATCCACAAAGATCTAAACATGCCATCATTCAAAGCAGAAATAGCGAATAGTAACGTATCTAAAGAAGCTTGAATCTCATCCAAACACTTTGTCGCGTAACATACTAAGTGAACCTGGTTACATTCGACTAAAACGAAGAGATACTGCTTTTCTTGGCCGGACATTAGAGGGATGACCCGCAAATGATAGCAGTTTTCACGAACACAGTTTGACTTCAAGCATTTAGATCGTGTATAGAACAAAATTCTGTTAGCTAAATACTGGTAATTAAAAGCTTTGACAAAAAGTTTTTTCTAAAAGCTTTCTATATTTTATTCTAGCAATGGCTGGACTTAAAGAGTATATTTTTTATTTTAGACTTAGGATACGAGTAATTATTGTTAGTTCAAAAATATTGAAGATACAATAAATAATAAATGAACTGAAAAAAAAAATTACGCCGGGTACTTTCTAGTCACTTAGGCCTTTGCTTTTATGTAGTAATAACTTATTACCCTGTCATCTCATCTTAAAGCAAATTTATAAGAGTTAAAAAATAATAAACACTTCATCTCAAAATATAAATGACTTCCCTTTAAACAAACAAATAAAACACTTTAAACAATAGATCATTGCAATAGATGAGAAATAAATATAATTTTAAATAAATGAAAACACAACTTCATAGTTTCAACATGGTCCAATAACTTTTGCTAAATGTCGAAACTTATTGTTAAGAAATGTTCTTAGAAATTACAAAAAAAAAAGAAAAAAAAAAGAAACATAATTTGAATTTAAAAATAACAATACCTTTATGGCAACATAAGGAAATATTAAAAACAAAAACAATCGATCATCATTTATAAAGAAAGAGCTTTTTTTGGACATTTGAAAAAAAGGTGTTAATATTTATATCAAATTTCCTTATTTAGCAAACAATTTATGGGCATTATTCAGTTGCTTAATACAACAAAAATACAAGTACAAAAGACAATACATTACGTGAGTTGTATAAATCACAGAAAACATTTCTTTTGAAATTACGTTACGTTTCTTTATTAAAAACAACCACAAACCCATGACAATTGTCATTCATTCATCTATCCCTCAGCCATTCAAGTTGCCATAGTTCCAGTTGTTTTTTTTTCTGGCTCAAGATTGATTTAAGCCTTTATTTTTAAGACCTTTTGAAAGCAGCAAGCAAAATAAAAATACTTGTTTTCTTTAAGAATAATACACACCAGGGTTGGTAAAGTTGGTACAATTGCACTTTTTTGGTACTTTTTAAACCTGACTAATTTGGTACAATTTAAACGTTTTGCTAGCTATACGTTTAAATGTCTATTGTTGTTATTTTGAAATTTGGATCTTCAAAAAAACTTTATTTTTACGCTTCTCATTTGTTATTACACAAATATCTCAACTTTTAAGCGAATAATTCCAGCATAACGGTATCTTTGAGTTACCTGTGAAGAAAATAGGAAAAATAACTTAGACATAGATTTAAATAGTTAAGATAGAAAATTAAAGAAATCAAAATAATGATAAACTAAACGAAAATAGTATTTTCCCCCAAAAATCCCTCTGTCTGGGTTCCTTACTAAAACTACAATAAAATTTTTTAAAATATTTAAATTATCCAATTCTTCTCTCTATAGTTTAGAGAGGATATGAAAGGACGTTTCATCTGACAAGTTTGCCTGATATAAATTTGTCAGATGAAACGTCTTTTCCTCAATCTCTTCACTATGACAACTTAAGTTATACCGCCCCAATGCAATAACCAATAATTAGAGCACCAATATCCTTCAATAAATTTTATTAAAATCTGAGGCGACTTCAGAAATATGGTAGTAAAACCATTTGCATACTTAAATTGGGATTACAAAAATCTCTTCGATTTCGATTCGTTAAACAAGTTAACGGTATTTATAACGTGTCCATGCACACAGTTGAATAAAATTGTCCAATATCTCGATTAAAGGTTGATTTAAAAATTAAATTCACAAACAAAATTTATTTAGTACAATTTAAGTTCGAAAAGTACAATTTAAAAGGCTGGTTGGTATAATTTGAAAATTTAATTCACCATCCCTGATACATACTACACGTGTATCAAGTTCTTTTTTCTTCTAAAATTATATAATTGTAGGTGTCTAAAAAGGGAGTTTAACATCAGATATAGAAATTTTAGTATTTGTTTTTGTTTTTTTTTTTGTTTAAATGCGAAGGAACACTCAGGCAATTATGCCTACCAATTAACTGTGTGACATCTTTGGGAAAGGGATAGAGCAGAAAGAGAGAGAAGATAGTTAATGAGATAAAGGAAGAAAGCTTCACTTTAGGTACCTCCGTTTAAAACCATTTAAATATTCGAATTTCCCATATCTGCTGACGTTGCCGTTGTATTTAAAACTTTGACAGCTTTTTACTTAAAACTGTCAGCGGCAACATAAAACGTCAAATTAATGTCAACTGAGCTTAAGCTCTATTGTTTATTGCATTAATGTTCGCATTATAAATTATCGATTGATGTGTTCAAAAACATAATGAAAAAAAAAAAATCACATGTAAACATTGGTGGGTCTGTGTGAGTGTGTGTTTAAACAAAATTTGGTGTTTATTCGTTTTTAAAAGGTGGAAAAAAAACTATAAATTAAAATATTTCCGGAAAATTTATAAACTCATATGCATAAGCTAGATTATATAAGCTACTAGAAAGTTATAAGTTGTTAAAATTCTTTGCGAAAGCTTAAAGCTTTACTGGCATTGAAAGAAAAGCTATTGGAAATCTATTCAACTTGTTGGCTTTGTTAAGTTCTTAAAGTATTCGTATTTGAAGTTTAAGACAGTTAAAAAATAAATTTATTCCTCACATTGGACTGATTGGTGCATATTTCGGGCTGGAGGTATTATTGCATCATACCATTTCGATCATAAAATTGGACAAGCAGTGTTGGTTACTAATGGTTGGAGTTTTCAAATATGTATTTGACAAACATATATAAAAACTAAGTATTTGAAAAATATGGTTTTATTAAACCCGGTTTTTGTTTTTTTTTTTGCTGTTAAAACCGGTTGGAATAACCGGTTTTTTTAGATTAAAAATTAAGTTCTTTTTAACTTGTTTATTAAAAATTAAAAACAAGTTTTGTTTTTGAATAAAAAAAAAGGAACGTAATTTTCAATCTTAAAAAACTGGTTATTCGAACCTGTTTAACCAACAAGCTAAATTGCATTTGTGTGCTAATACGAAATTATTTAGGCTCTAGCTAAACAATATTTTTAAATAATCAAGGATTCTATATTTTTAATAGTGAAAAAAAGACTCGAGTTGTTTTGCGGAGCTGTATAGCTAATGTTATATTTAGAAAAGGAAACCATACCCAATGGATATATTAGATAAAGAATAAAAGTTCAAAGTATATTCGAATCGACAAATTATTTATTTTCGGTTTGGGGTGCTAAGTAAACTACCCCTTGCCCCTTTACGATTATGCCCAAAATCTATACAGCTCTTCATCACCATATACCAAAGGCACATACCTTATTTCAATTTGATATGTCATATGGTATGACCTGTAGAGCGTTTACAAAATTTGGGGGTAAGTTAACTACTCCTTGCCCCGTCCCGATTATGTCCAAAATTTACACAACTCTTCATCTCCATATATCAAAGTCACATACAAGATTTCGTGGTAATATGTCATACGGCATGACCTGTAGAGCGTTTACAAAATTTGGGAGTAAGTAAACTACTCCTTGCCCCGTCCCGATTATGTCCAAAATTTACACAACTCTTCATCACCATATATCGAAGTCACATACTAAATTTCATTTTTATATGTCAAACGGTATGACCTGTACAAACTACACAAAATAGTGGCATACACACCCCCCCCCCCAAGACACCATCGCGAAAATAGTAAAAATGGATTCAGGAGGCCTCAAAACGTATAAATCCATCGAAATCCCGACCTCGATTTTTTTCACGATTACTATACTTTACCTTATACTAGGTATGGTAAAGTAAAAATAACGATATTAAACTAAATATACGAATAAAATTACAAAAACAGAAATCAAATTATAATAAAAACTATACCCTCTGTGCTCCTTTCCATAATCAAATTTTCTAATTCCGGCACAATGCATTGCATAAGTAGGGGCTATACCCTGAGTGATGTGAAAACAAAAAACAGAACAATTAATTTTTAATAATAATATGGCACAAGAAACCCGGTTTTAAAACCTGGGTTAAAAACAGGAAAAAACCGATTATTCGTGCAAACAAAAAAACAGAACATTTAGTTTTTAATAATAATAATAATAATATAGCACAAGAAAACCGGTTTTAAAACCCGGGTTAAAAACAAGAAAAACCGATTATTCGTGCAAACAAACAAACAGAGCATTTAGTTTTTAATAATAATAATAAAAAAGAAAACCGGTTTTAAAACCCTGATTTAAAAGAGGAAAAAAACCGATTATTCGAATAATCACACAAATGTTTTGATAACTCTACTAGTACTCGATATTGCGCCATCTAACGCAGTGCCTTTTACTTAATTAGATGATATTGTTGTTTTTACCACACAACTTAAGTTATTACATTATATTAGATTAGATTTTATCAATTGACTCCCCCACTGCTCCATTAATTTAATTTGTTTAATTAATATAAATTAAAGGCAATAAATGTTCTAATACAAGAAAAGTTTAAAAAATGCGGGTGGTAGTTTTTTTTTTCAAAGGCACAGTGCGTATTTTGTTTTTTATCTGTTTGTATTTCTAAAAGCCTAACGGAGTGAACACTCCCTCACACTGACTGACAAAACAGACAGAACAACGACAGCAAACATATAGAACATGAGCAGAATATTTCAAAGTCAGTGTGTGTGTGTGTGTATTTTTTCATACTTTATAAACTTCAAATGAATGAATGTTAAACTTGCAAGCTATAAAATGCAAAATTCATTTAAACCAGTATAAAAAACGTTAAAGGCGGTGGAGGGATAATTAATTTTACACTAGCATTACGACAACTATTAATAAAAAAAATAAAAATAAAAATAAAATAATAAACACCAGCCAGCCAAACATTGATATCGTACCAATTGTGCTGCATGCATGTGTACTAGCATTCTAGTTGAGCGTGCAAGGCAAGTGTTGGACGTTGTATCAATAAAGTCGTGCCAAAATGAGGCCAACCAAATATAAAAAAAAATGTATGAAAAACTAAACGAATTGAATGAATATTTATTTAACGGGGTTTTGTAAACAACCTATAAGCATTTAACACAATAAGAGCGAAGTCAATAAAGAACCTTTTTTATCGAGACAGCAACGAGAACTTTTCGGCGCTGCAGGCCATAAACCCTCATATGTATCACAAAAACTATGCGAGGGCTGTTCTATAACTAACCCAAAATATGGCAAAGAAAAATTTATTCGAATTAAGTTTAAAGTAGACTTCTCTTTAATGACCGAAAACGATCTAAGAGGATTTAAAAAAGGAGAATAATGATCAAATAAAAGGAAATTATTTTTTTTTTTCTTCCAATAATAAGATTTTCAAAGAACCTGTATTTTATGTACATAAATAAAACTGGAGTGGCCTACACTCAACTTTACCATACCCAATGGAAACAGATATTTTTAAGGATATATTACATAAAAAATATAAGTTCAAAGTATTTTCGAATCAAAAAATTAATTATTTTCGGTTTCGGGTGTTAAGTAAACTACCCCTTGCCCCTTCCCGATTATGCCCAAAATTTACACAACTCTTCATCTCCATATACCAAAGGCACATATTAAATTTCATGGTAATATGTCATACGGTATGACCTGTAAAGCGTTCACAAAATTTGGGGATAAGGAAACTACCCCTTGCCCGTTCCTGATTATGCCCAAAAACTATACAGCTGTTCATCTCAATATACCATACTTTTAAATTTAATTTTGATATATCAAACGGTATGACCTGTAAAAACTCCACAAAAATAGTGGCATACACAGTGGTCTTAAAAAGCTTTTTTTCTAAATAATTGGGATTGTGTTTGTTATAATTTTTATTATCTTCAAAAATAATGCATTTTTTTTTATTTGGACCAGCACTTAGGCGATGACACCTACTCGTGCAATGCATTGTCCCCGAACTAGGAAATTTGGTTTTGGGTAAAAGGGTAGAGGCAAAACTGCAATTGCACGTCATATTTATTTTAGAACAGTGATGCAGCGCCTCTGGTGTCAAGTAGGCGCATTAGTTATGAAGCTGTATATTCATTTTATTAATATTTTCTATTAATAAAATGATACTAATACTGGCGTCGAAAGGCGCTGTGATATTACCATAGCAAGAATGATAGGAGACAAGATTACGCCGAGTGCATGTTTTCCTGTTAGATGACGTTTTTCGGCCAATTTAAAGTTGCCAAGTCTGTAATCAACAAATTTGCTTCAAATAAATACTTATAAAAATATCTAAGTAATAGGCAAAACTTGGCAACCCTGCAAATAAACTATCAACATTTTTATTAAAAACTCTCATAATTTATAGTTATACTCTCAGTCAGAATTATTAGCCAATAGGATGACATTTAAGTGACGTCATTCGACCGACATGCGCAGAATTTTATTTTATTTTCGTGATGGCGTAACCTTGGCTTCTATCATCCTTGTACCATAGTATGAAGTCAAGCTACAGCTACAGCATCCACCGTAACGATGGCAAAGCATTAAGTAGTGGTTGCCGAGTATAGTGTGTTTCCTCTCTCTTTCTGTACTCACTACTCAAAAGTAGCTACTCGTTACCCCAAATCAATATTCAATTTCAATGTTTTCTTTACTGTCAATTCTAGTTTTGACCTGCGTCGAAGTCGAACCCACAACCCCTAGACTGATAGACTACCGATAGGCTATGGAGGCACCCATATAAAATAAAATAAACCTATTCCACCAGGGGCATTTTATTATCGTATTGACTTCACCTTGACACCAACACCCACGGGGTATGTGGGGGCACCACTCCCCTAGGAAAACAACCAAGGGGCCTGAAACTGGAAAATTAAAGCTATGGAATATCGATGAAGGAAACGTATGAATATTGTAAGATTTATAATATTAATTGCTTGTATGGTATTGAATAATGTATAAAATTTTAAGACCCTCCTCGCACGATAATATTTTTGAAGCTACAGGCCATAAACCCTCAATGAAACAAACAACTACAACAACAAAAAAAGGTGCAAATGCTTGAATTTTCTTGCCACCAAATAAAATAAAAAAGAACATAATTAATTTATAGCTGAGGCATAAACCAAAAAAAACAGAATAAACACATTTTATCAAATCCAAATAATCGTTCACACTGCACGTAATTCTTGAAACTCCAAGTAGTAGTTTCAATCTAAATAAAAAATTTTTTAATTTATTTATACGCGCAAATATTTGCAAACATACGATGAAATGTTGTTTTTTTTTTTTGTTTTTTTTTTATTCTTCTCAATAAATATTTTCAATTCAACATAATGTTCTTCTCGTTTGCATATTTTTGGTTTCGATTTTTCGTTTTTTTTTTTTGAATGGTGGGTGTGATACATGCAACAAATGCCTGCAACATGTTGGCTAAAGTTTGTAAATTGTTTTTAGTTCATTCTTTGTTCAAGGCAGCAATTTTTGTTTGTTCTTTTTTTTTAAGTAAAGGAAGTTGAAAATAATAAATAAAAAAAAATAACTAAATACCGTTGTTGTGTTGTTTAATAAAATTTATTTGTTTTTGAATACCCAAACAACAACAAAAAGGGTTTAAACATAAATTTTAAATCATGGTTAATTTATTGTTTATATACAACAATGACAAGTCGATAAATGGTTTTTAAGTGGAAATTGTAAATTATCAATTCTAATTGATCTAGAATATCTTTGTTTTTTTGTTTTCTGTTTTGTTTGACACGACAATGATAAATAAAAACATTTTTGTTCATGAAAAAATGACAACAACTAACGAACAGTAACTAAAAGTGAGATAAAAAACAACTTTATAAATAAAAGCCAGCAAAACATAATAACCAGGGTTCAGAATTTTTCACTTATGAACATTGAAAAATCAACATTCATGATATTTGTCATAAATGAGAAATCTAAAATTTTATATTTATTTTTCATGCTCATAAACGAACAACAAATAATTGTCTGCTTATGTTCATACATGAATGAGTATAGCTGTTTTGTTTTTTGTAATATTCATACATGAATAGTGATAAATTAGCTTCATCTCATCAATGTTCTTTCTCATAAATGTACATGTTCATTTATGAACGTTGAACATTTATAATATTTCTGATAAATGAACATATGTATTTAAAAGAATTATCTGCGTACGTTCGCACATGCAGAAGATATAAAGAAAACATTTTGTGATTGCATACGACGGCAGTTGCACATTACAGAAATATGAGCAAATGTACGCTCATGTATGTATGCAAATGCTTAGAGCACATTTTTTTACGATCTTTTCATTTATGTAAAATTATCAAAATTGCAAATACTCAAATATGTGCACTTGCGTGAACATCAAAATTTTTTTTCATTTATTCACTTTTGAACAGAAAGAGAACAAATAAATCATCGCACAAAATATTTTGTAGTCTCTCACACGAGTGTTAAAAGATGCAGCTAAAAAATAAAATGTACACACTCATACATGAATGAACAGTGGGTGAACATTTCGGTACTCTGATAATAACTGAACTAAAGACAAATATCAATTTGTCACTAAACATTTTGTAGTCGAATAATATATATGGGGCACCTGGTAGCAGACTAAAACTCCAGCTAGACTTCGTAACCGAGATTACTGCCGAACGACGAATTTTTCCTTCTGAATATTCGTAGCAAATAATAAAATACGTTCGAGTTTATGAAAATCAACACACACAATCAGTGAGGCGACGAAATTCGTCGTGCGTAACGAAATCTGCGATGGGTTTATTTCTATTTCATATATCGACGAACGACGACCAAATTGGTGCAGGGTGCCAGGCTTTCTTTTTTAGTTTAAAATTTATTTAATAAATAAAGTTACTTTTTATTTAAAGAATTTTTTTCTTCTCTATTTATAGCATAAAAATTCAAATAAAAATTTTTTATTTGGATAATTTAGTTTTAAATTTATTTTTTGTTAATATTTTTTTTTTAATTAATGGTTTTTTTCTGTTAAAATATGGGCACACTATAAGCTGCTAAATGTAAATAAAAATGTATTTATAAATTAAATAATTTGTGCAATTTGGTAATTTTATCTTAATTGATATAAAAATGCATAATAGTGAAACTATCATTAAGAAAGTGAAAAATAATGAATCGTGATACAATCTAGTACAAAAGAATATAAAAATGTCCAGAGTAAACCAAAGATCTGACCAAGTTTTGACACTTCTTTATATTTTGCTCCTGCTAATTGTGTTACAGTCGAAGAATTTACGCAACGAATTTTTGTTGACGAATTCGTTGTACTGGGCGAAGTTAGTCGTTCGTCCCAGTTGTGTTTATACCATAATATCATGTTTACAATATTCCGTAATTTATTTATATATTATTTCGAAAATATATAAAATAAAAACCCTTGCACCCTTGTTCACAGTCCATTTTAATTAAAATTTCATACCACAAAATGCTTTTCTCAATTGGAATTTATATACACATAAATTGTTTTGTATTTTAATTTTATCATTACAATAATACGCAGTTACCAATAAATAAAAAAAATATATAATATTGATTGCCAGCCATATTGTAGTCGGTAAGTCTGTCAGTTAGAATGTGCAATCACATCACATTTATTCCATATAAAAATATAATTTATTCAGCGGCTGATTGTTTCTATAGAATGTTATTTTTTATATTTTATGTCATTTATTTATTAACGATTCATCGAAAATGCTTTTGTTTTAATTTTTTGATTTAATTGTGTTAATTAAAAAAAAATTTTACATCTCGATTTAATGGTAAAATGTCATCGCAATTGTATATGAAAAATAAATTTGTATATTTAATTTAATTTAAAAAACCAATAAATTAAATCCCAGCAAACTCGCAAGTTGGAATGCGAATTGAGAATGATTTGCAATCAAACATTTTCTCAAATGAAATAATTAAAAATTTTAATTTTATAATTCCGCGACTTAAAAATAAACAGTATTTTTCGACATAAAAAGTTATTTCTCAACATACCGTCTTTTAAGCTTAATACATTAGAGAAAAACTAGAAACATGATGGAAATTTCTAGTTTTTCTCTAACCTCAAATAATAAGATTTTCAATGACCTCGAAACAGGCATTTGTTACAAGAATCAAAAAATCGAAAGTCGAAAAAATCATGATTTTATCTAAAATCTGAAAGTACACCACAAAGCCACACTTGTACCAAAATTAAATCAAAATATTAGAACAAAAAAAAACAAAAACAAAAGTTTGTAAAACTAATAAAAGCGAGATTTCACCCAAGAAGTTAATATTGTGCGAATAATTCGAAATTTCATAATAAAATTTTCAAGATTTCATTTCAACCCCGAAACCAAAAAGGCTTTCACTAAAAAATTATTTACTAAATAATTTTATTTACTTTATTTTACTAAATATATCACAAACATGAAAATATTAACAAAAAAAAAAAAAACAAAAAAAAACATCACAAAAAAATTCGAAATTTCACCAAACAGATAAAATTGCATTTTAAATTAAAAATCGTTGTTATAATAATATTCAATGAAGAAATACTTCATATATTGAGCCGCTGCCCCCTGTAGTCTAAGAGGTAGTGTGCTATTCTAATAGTCTGGGGGTTGTGGGTTCGATTCCCACCAAAGTTTTTTTTTCTGCATTTAATTTGACATTTTTCAATTTTAAACTAATTCAATTTGAACCATGGAATGATACACAATCGAGCAACGCGTTAAAATTATTCATGAAAATGGGCGTTCAAATCAAAATGCATATCGTGCACTTCGTGATTTTTTCGGTCAATTTAATCGTATAAATGTGCGTACAATGGGAAAAAATGTGCAAATAATTGAGCAAACCGGGTCTGTAGGAGATGTGAAAACACTAGGGGATGCTCGTACAGCCCGTACTGCAGAAAATATTGCTGATGAAGAGCCGTCCACCTCAACTCGTTGTCGTGCCCAACAACTGCACCTCACACGCTCGTCGTTGATGAACATTATGTATAAAGACTTGCATTTACACGCTTACAAGGTGCAATTGACTCAATAACTAAAGCCTCTTAATCATTCCAAACGTCGTCAATGGTCCGAATGGTGGCAAGGAATGGCAACAGTGGATAATCAATTTTCGAAGAAAATCATCGTCAGGCACATTTTCACCTCATTGGGTTCATCAATAAGCAGAATTGACGCATTTGGGCGCATGATAATCCAAGAGTGATTGTCGAAAAACCAATGCACCCACAAAGAGTTACTGTTTGATGCGGTTTATGGGCTGGCGGCATCATCGTGCCGTACTTTTTCAAAATGAGGCCGATAACGAACTTTTTATGGCCCGAATTGGAAGACTTCTTTCTTTGAGGAAGTCCCTTTATGTCCTTTACTCCTAAATAATTTGTTTTATTCAAAATCAACATTGGTGCTTAAAATTTAATATATTGAAATTATAATTCTAATTTCAATATATTGCGCACAAAAATCAGCCAACCGTCCTTCTTTGTTATAGAAACATCCTCTTTAAATATTAAAAGCCACAAATTCTAAAAATAAAGTCAATATTTAATAAAAGAACAATTCAGCGCCATTTGTAAACATTTTTTTTTAATTTCAATGCAAACTTGTGAAAAGTTTTCTATAAATGTTTGGGGCTCTCCTACTCACATTCTAATAATAAATATTTGTAAACCACAAATAATAATTTGTTTATTTTCGAAAGAACACAAGCAAGTCAATATATTGTTTGATGTAAGTGGTAAACACAAACAAAAACTTTCAATAAAATAGAAATAAATAAATAAAAAGAGTATATAAGAGAATATATTATAAATAGTTGTTTAGAAGAAAAACGCAATAAAAAATTGCACACAAAGCGATGACAACGTTGTTTTAAAATAAATTACTCTTTTTCTTTTTGGGTTTCGAAAGGGAAACTTTCCTGAGAGTCTATTAAAGTGCATGTTTGACAGATATGCAGACCACCTATTTGTATACTGTGGACCGATCTACCTAATATTTTCACTTGAAATATTTGCTATTTCAAGTGGGCGTGGCACAAAAGAAACTATTTATCAACGTATAACTTGGAAAATATGAGGCAGTCTTGAGCAACATTCTTATTAATGTGCATAGTCGAGCTGGCAAGTTTGCAGAATTGAAAAACTGTTCGTGGTACCCACTATACAAAGTTATGAATAATTGTTGTGTATGGAGCAGAGAATGACAAAAGTATCATTTTTAGTACTTATTAAGTATTTGAGGCAAAACATGTATAAATGTGTATAGCTACAGCTCAAACAACATACCATACACACATACTCATATCAATTTCAACTTAAATAACTACAAGTATAGGCAAAGAATAAGTGTTCGCATACTTGTTCGTTATTTTTCGCAATACAACTAAGTATAAGTAAAAGTTGGATAAAGTATTGGATATACCCATACTTGAAAGTATAGAGTAGGAATAAGTACAAGTATGTAAATACTCTGAGTATACTTAGAGTATTTTATAAATATATGTAATTATATGTATTAATTATTTCACAATTTAAAAATACGTTCATTCCTTCATCCTTATTATTTTGGTTTTCCATACTTAACCAATGTTCGGTTATAAACAAAATATTGCCAAACATCATACATCGTTTTATACACACAATTCCTAAAAGTAGTTGTTTTACTTATATGTAAGTATACTTAGAGTATTAGGTAGTTATAAGTATGGGTATGACAGATACCCATCACATTATCTACCTACAACAAGTTGTACTCATACATGCATTACTTATACATTTTTAAGTTCGTTGTGTATAAATAATGTTTGTTCTAAGTATTCAGTACGCCCATACTTATTTCACTGCAAATGCGTATGTGTAGGTATTTTTTGTGTTATAAGTAAAGGTATAACTAATACCCAAAAATATGTGTAAATACTTAACTACATTTATTTAATAAGTACTTTTTGTCAGTATGGAGGGAATTATAACACGTAGAATCATAAAATTTTTTATGAGTAATCAACATTTTTATTAATGTGAATAGTCAAGCTAAAATGTTAACTGGATTAGAATATTGGGCTTGTTACTTACCATACAAACTAATAAGCTATTATAGTTTATTTAAAAAAGACAGTTGATCGCTTTGTACGAGAAACGCCGTTATTAATGTGCAAAGGAGATAGAGCTAATTGCTAATCAAAGGTTAGCTAATAAGAAGACAGATATATACCATTTTCAAATAAAAGAAAATATATAAAGGGAATAAAAATAAAGAAAAATGTTTACTTGGTAGTATAATATAAAAAGAAAATAGAGTTTACAAGTGTAAAACAATTTCAAAAAGCTCTATCTTCTATGAAATATAATGTAAAATTAAAATTTCTCATATTCTATTTCTTTGATAAGTTTGTTTAAATAGAAAATTAATACCAATTGAAACTACCGGGTAGATTGATACGAAGAGTACTGATGACGGACGTAGCTGTCTAGAAAATGCATTCTGCTTTGCTGGTATCTAATTTTTCTTTATCTCTTTATAATTAAGAACTTAAGCCTAAATAATTAATTTATTATAATAATTATTATTAATTATAATTGAGTAGCAATAAAGGCAGGGTTTCAGTTGGTGTAAAACTAAATAAATAAAAAATATTTTGAAAGAAAACAATTTAGAGTACTATATTCGGCCATGCCGAATATAGTACTCTAATGCTAGTAATGCTAGATATTGTCTTACATTTTTTTTGTTTCTTTGAAAATATATAGTAAATTTTTTTTAAAAATGTTTTTTAAATTTTTTGTAAAAATATTTTTTAAAATTATTGTTAATATATTTTAAAATTATTTTTTTTAATTTTTTAAAATTTTTTTTTGCAAAAATTTTTTTTTTTAATTTTTTGTTAAAATTTGTTGGATTTTTTTTTTGTAATTTGCTGCCTCTATATAGCTTTCTATAAAGGTCTTTAATACAAATCAAAGCAGAAAACCTTACCTAAAAATAAACCCAAATTTGGCCCTCGCAGGGGTTATTGATTCCCCGAGATCTGTATACACTCCTTGCGATCTACCTGTCGCGGTCTAATATTTATTAAAAAAGCAAAAGAGAATCAATAAATGCGAAAAAAAAACTTTAAAAAAAATAGATGGGCGTGATTTTTGGGCCAGCAGCCTCCAAAGAATTGATCCGATGTTGCTGAATTGCAATCCCAGAATTTTCAAAACTATTTCTGGCAGATTGGTGGACTTAAATCTTCTGTATCTCGTCTGGAGCCTTGGCAAATGACATTACTACCCGAAGACGGGCAGACGGATATAGCTTAATCAACTTTTCGAAGTATAAGGATCCAAAATATACATACATATTTACTTTATGGGGTCGGAAATGGATATTGTAGAAATTACACACAGAATGACAAACTTACATGTACCCTTTCTACCTGTGGCGAAGGGTATAAAGAGATAACCAAAAATTATAGATATACGAGTATAAAAAGAAATGGCTATAATAAGGGGTTTAATTTTTCTCTTAGTTTATAAATGTATAATTATTAAATAATAATTATTCAGTAATGAAATAGATGTTTTTTGCAAATTGTTTTTAAATTTATTGAAAAAAAGATTTCTTCATCAGCTTTAAATAAATTTTATACTGGCAATAAATTTAATGGAAAAAGTCATTCAATTTATAAAAAATCCATTAGAAAATGTGCTAAAAATGCTGTAAGCAATTATTTATTGCCACTTAAATTGCAATGCACACTTATTAATTGCGATTAGAATTATTAATTTAACTGGAAAACTGTTTTAGATTTGAGCAAAAAAAAAAACTCTTAAATTAAAATGCACTTAACGTTTTGCAAAATTAAGGCACAGTGGGAAGGAGGACACAGTTAACAGTTGAAAAAATGTATAAATGATTTTCATTTGCTTACAGTAACATTAGCATTATAAAAAAATAGAATTAATAGTTCATCTGTCTTACTGCTCTGATACGGCATCTAATGACTTTTTCGTATTCCCGCCTCAAGAGTCGGTTAATGCGTTTTAAATAGTAATTATTCAGATACATACATATATATTAGCAATAATTCGGGTTTAGCCATGCATTACTACCGGCAATATTTTTATTGCCAGCGGTATAACGATACTTTACAAATTTCGAAATATAATGTTAAAGGCAGTGAGACGTCTGCATGGAACTTAAAACTAAAAAGTATATAACGGTGGAAGAGGTGAGAAGAATTTTACACGACATTGAAATTACATAGCAATGACTGCTTACAAAATCTTGTAAATCTTCCGACACAAAAAAGTCTATACATATAATAAAATAAATAAAATAGTAACTCATTTCCCTGTCCCTGTATGTCGGCTTTTCATTTGTGTTCGCATCATGTAAAAACTACTGAATGGATTTTAACACAATTTTGTGGGGATGTACCTTAGCATCCTGATTCCAATATAGGATACTTTTTTTGCCGCAAAAATACCTTATTTCCAATGAGATAATAAAGAGAAAAACCAGTAGAAGAACCCCGAATTTTTTAACGGATTTAAAGGTACTGCATACTTTAAGGCATCTTTTGTTTTTGAAAGCGGGATATTTTAAACACGGTTGGGCAACAGATGGCGCTGTTTTAAAATGATGTTCTGTTCTAAAATAACTAATTACTTACTGCCAAATAGCCAATTAAATAAAATTTGTATTTTTACTTTGTGGAATTACAATGTTATTAAAATATTTTAAACACATTTTACACAGCTTTAAGATAATTTTTAGAATTTTTTATAAATTTTATACATTATCAATTCGGATGTGTTATGTTTTCCAATATTACGAAATTGCAAAAATTTGCGGTCAACCACAATACATCGCTCAGATATACTAAAATCTACGAATAGTGAGTGAGTACTGTGCCGTTTGTAACTAAACTATTAGAGAGGTCCATACTTTAGCTCTTGTTGTCCTAAAGAAAATGTAGAGACACCTAGGGTCTCTAGGCCGAATGTTAGCCAGGTTGCTAGATATTCACACACAATGTGCGCTCCCATCTGAGATCCTTTTGGGCTCAGCCTGCAAATATCGTCTGACCTTTCTGTAACTGTCTGTGGTTGGAATTTAACCCACAACACCAGAGTAAAGTATGAACACGCTACCTATGACCCCATTATGAAAAAATTGGCCCAGGCCTAGGGAAGAATTCAGAAGGGATAGACAGGATAGACAGCTAGGGGTGAACAGGATAATCTCGAAAGGTTCTGCTATGGCGTTGAATCGGGATATTTCGATAGGGAGGGACAAGGAAGCCTCGTTAGAGGTGGATATCGAAAAAGAGAATTACAAAGAAACCTCGCAAGCGGTGGACTGGTCAATCTATAAAGATACTCCTGCGGCTATGGAGGTAAATGTGGATGAACTGGACGCACCTGTCCCTCTGGGCTTAGGTAAATCATTTTCGGAAGCAGGCACCTCACACGGTTCCTTCAACGTCGAGTCGGAGTCTCTACAGCTCATGCCTAAAAGTGAGAGACAGAAAACTCAGAACCACTGGTAGAAGCCTGTTAAATATGAATGCCATAGGGGATCTGAACCTTGAACAAATGCTAGCAATTACTAGAGACTGCGTGATGAGAAAGGAGGACGACAGTTTCCAGTCGACAGTATGAAAGCACTAAAGTCAAGATTAAAGGCTGGTTGTAGCACGTGACTCAATTTAAGTAGGTTGCCGTAAATTACATTTCGGTTGCCTGTAATCATAGAGGAATGAAGGGGGTCGAAAAGGGACCCATTATGGAAATGGTCTGCTTCGATATTCCCCCTACATTAATAATAAAATGCTGTAGCCATAACAGTCAAAACAATTATTATGACTATTAAATTCACTTTAACAAGAGTTAATTTAAATTTTTCTGCTCCCAGAATTATGTAAAACATTGATTGTTATGTTTAACTACATAAAAAAAAAAAAACATAAAAGATTGTAGAAATTTTTTTTTTTTTAATAATTTTTCAACAATCAAAATATCACCAGAAATCTACTCGTACAATGTGCTTTAAGCAATTTTTTTTTTTTAGTTTTGTTTTATATTTATTTTTTATTAGATGTTATATGACAAGACAACCACTTACTGCACTCGAGCCGATGGACAGGCTGACTACACTACTGGTATTTGATTTTCTATATGACTTCTTTATTCAAAGTGACATTTCTTATGCAATTTATGCATGTCAAACACACATTTTCTGTATAACAATTTTGTAATTATTTTATGGACTGGTTATAAAATGTGACACATAAATTTAATTGTTAGCATAATTATAAAGAAAATTAATAGCAGGAGTAATTTTAAAAGAAAATAAAGCGGTGGCTTAAGACAAAAACCGCCTGAGGTCTTATAGGCAAATCTTTGGCGATTTCATTATGTCATTTTAATTAAGCGTTTTACAGAAACTGCTGTCAATAATTATTAAATTAAAAAAAAAAAAAACATTAAACAAATTTGAAAGTATTTTTTGAAAGAGTCCGCTGAATTGAGAAAATAATTGAAAAAAGGGGAGCTCAAAAAATAATTAACAAAAATGCTAAAAACTGGAAAATATTTCGAGTTTAAAACACAGATAATAGTAAACAAAAAAAAAAAAAAAAAAAAAAAACATAAAATTAAAAGGAGAAAAAAATCTATAAATTATTTTCCAACCATTAAAGGAAGAAATTGTTTTGCGTGTATGTAAATATGAATGTTCGAGGCAACATTCATTAATAATGAAAAAATTATTGGAAGACGAGCTTTTAATGGGTGTAAATTACTAAAAAGAGAAAATGAAACTAATATTAATATCAGTGTATTAGTAGTTAAATATCAAAAACAAAAGACCGCTTAAGGCTGAAAAATGTATAGACATTTTTTTTACAAGAGTCCGAAAAAAACTAAAAATTTGTTGTGCACAAAAAAATATTTTCAATTAAAAAACTTGTTGTAAAACCCTTAATAAATTTGTGCCTATTAATACGAGAGGTGTTCAAAAGTTTGAGGGAATCGAAGCATTTTGTTTATAGTTAATATTAATATATCTATACATATAATACGATAGGAACTCATTTCCGTCTGTCTGTCTGTCGGTCTGCTTTTCATTTGTGTTCGCATCACGCAAAAACTACTACATGGATTTTAACAAAATTTTGTGAGGAGGTACCTTAGTATCCTGCTACCAATATAGGATACTTTTTTTTCTGCAAAAATATCTTATTTCCAACAGCAAGTGGAGAAAAAGCAGTATAAAAACGCAATTTCCGGTTTAAAGATACTGAAATTTTCAGTTTAAAACTGGGATATTTTAAACACTATTGTGCAACATGTGACGCCAATTGAATAAAATTTGTGTTTTTACTTTGTGGATTTACGATGTTATTAAAATATTTTAAACACCTTTTACAGAGCTTTTACAATGATTTTTAGAAATTGTTATAAATTTTAGAATTTTATCCAGGGATGGGTACCTTTATATAAAGTAAATACATAAACCATAACTGAAACAATATAAAAGTAAGAGTCTTACAATTGGTGGGGAATACTTTCAAAGCAATCTCGAGCAAAATATTGTCAGGACGCACACGACGTGGCGGGCACAGCTAATCTATAATAAAAATGGAAACATAAATTGTTTAAAATTGTTACATGTTGTAGTTGGACAGGTCAATATAGGTATATGTATCGGTAATATTCAGAATTTATATCAGATCGAAGTTATAGGCTCCTGAAAATTTATATTTTTAATATTTTGGTCAAGTTACCTGTATTAATTGCTTAGAAATGGATAAAAATAAGAATTTTGCTCGTATCGAACCATATGGGGTGAAGAGCTATGACTCTACAGATTTCAGAATTGTATCGGTTATAATTAGAATTTGTTTCAGATTGAAGTTATAGGGGTAGGAAAATTGAAATTTCAAACATTTTGGTCAAGTGGGCTGTAGTAACTGTTTAAAAATGTACAAAAATATGAACTGTACTCGGATCGGACCCTATGGGTTGAAAAGCTATGACTTTACAGATTTCAGAACTATATCGGTTTTATTCAGAATTTTTTTTAGATCGAAGTTATAGGATTCTAAAAATTAAAAATTTTAACATTTTATTCAAGTGACCTGTATTAATTTCTTAAAAATAGATAAAAATAAGAATAGTGCTCGGATCGGACCATATGGGGTGAAGAGTTATAATTTTACAGATTTCAGAACTGTATCGGTTATATTCAGAATTTATTTCAGATTGGAGTTATTGGGTTCTGAAAGTTGGAATTTTTAACATTTTGGTCAAGTGACCTGTAGTATTTTTTTTAAAAATGGATAAAAATATGAACTGTGCTCGAATCGGACCATATGGGTTCAAGAGCTATGACTTTACAGATTTCAGAACTGTATGGGTTATATTCAGAATTTATTTCAGATCGTTCAGATCGGAGTTATAGGGTTATGAAAATTCATGAACAAGAAACTCCCATTTTAATGTGCATAGTCAAGCAAAAAACTGTCTAAGATAATATAGTGGGCGTGTTACTTCACATAAATAATAAAAAAATATTATCATGTACCCAAGGAGCTATAACAGATAGATTCTGGAAGTTTTAAACGACTAAAGCCCTGATTTTTTATGTACATAGCCGAGCAAAGAATTTACTGAATTGAAATAGTGGGCGTGGTACCTAACATACATAAAAAAAATTCATACAAATTTGAAAATTTACTTATCGTATCGAATTAAGCTGCTAGCTCCCAGAATGGCATTATCAAATCACATGCCTTTCAAATTACATGCTTCCGAATATAAGTTTTTAGAAAATTTTTTAAATACATAAAGATTCAATTTGATAAAAATATAATTCGCAAGCGCTTGCTTTATTTAGTTTTATTAAAACAAAGTAACTTAAACTATTGTCATATAGTTGTAGGGAACTAAAAACCAAAACTGGCGGTAAATTAGATACCGTTATTAGAGCATATAACCCAGAATTGCATTTTTTTCTTTGTATGTTTGCTTGCAACTGTAAATCTCTTTAGTTAATATCTTGTTAAAATGCTAAAGACTTTACAAAATTTAATATTTTTAAATCATATTTTAAATTATTTTAAATTTAATTTTTGTAACTGTGTTTTTAAGCTTGAAAGCGAGTGAAAAAAAAGCTTTAACAACTTA
This sequence comes from Phasia obesa, assembly GCA_949628195.1. NCBI lineage: Eukaryota > Metazoa > Arthropoda > Insecta > Diptera > Tachinidae > Phasia > Phasia obesa. The sequence continues at coordinate 92,594,163 of OX451218.1, forward strand.
AAAACAAAAGTATTTATTAACAAAATAATGTTATTGACATTGAATTTAAATTATATATACTTTTAACACATAATTTGTTTATATTAAACAACAATTTCGCATAATTATGAGATCGATAAAAAAATATTGTGTTAATATTTTTAAGCGATGACGTCCAAAGTCGTCGTTACAGTCAACGGTAAACGGTTTAGAGACACGTTTACTAACTTTTCCGTGCCTCAATTGGAAAGCATGACACAAAAATTGTAATTTGGCGACCGACTTATTTCAAGAAGTTGACCTCTTAACTAGCCATCAATTTCAAATGAGTTGACGTCATTAGGATATTTTCTCTGGGGATTAGATAACCCAGAAACGATCCAGCTTAATAGATTTGTCAGTTTGGAAAAAATTAAAAAAAAAAACTCGAAATTCCTTGCGATTTTTTTGTTTAATCTAATCTTGAGTACCCCCGGAGGCATTTTTGTCTTATCGCCCTCTAACACCTTAGCCCCAATACTCTCGAGGTATATGGCGGCACCAGTCCCCAAGGCTAGCAGGGGCCTGAAAAATAAGATACTTCGAGATCTGTCCAAACGACTGGTGTCAGAGCAATCGATAGCTCCACATGCGCTTCCCCAAATCTATGTTACCGGTTATTGGTGAGACCATACGGGGTGTAATATAGTAGCTGTCGTTAAGTCCTAAATTGCAGACCAGTGTGCTGCTAAAATCTCAACAGAGACACCAATAGCGTGTGAAGAGTTTATATGGTCTGCAACACCTAATTAAGGATGGTCCTTCGAACCATGTTCTAAAATTGGCAATGACGTAATTCTGTATTACATCTAATACGGAGATTCTGGATCAGAATTTCGAGATTGACATATCTAATAAAATCATATTTAAATCATATCAAATGTTTTTGAAAACATTTAACAAGAAATGCATTTAATTTTGAATACTGGCGTTAAAGAAAAAACCAGAAACCTGTACGAAAAGTTAGAAAAATAAAAATTAAACTAATTGAACTGAAGAAATCAAGTAATAATTATGAAAAGGTTTTCGCCCTTTTGATATAAAATACTCCTTACGTACAAAATTATCAAGAGAAACAAGAAATACTAAAATTACATGAAAATAAAATTTTAAAACAAAAATAAAAAATTAAAAATAAAATAAAAACAGTTGTTGTAGCGTGCCTGCTACTTCAGATTATAATTTTAATGTTTTAAAAGATGCTTTTTGACATTTGAGGTATTTAAACTTTTGCATACCATGACAACCTTGATTTTTTGCCTTAAAAAAAAGATTGTTACTCTCGTTTTTATTGTTTAAATTTTAATTTAAATTTTAATACATTTTAAATGGTTTTATTTTATTCACCAAAAACAAAACCGGAAATTAATTTAACTTTATTTATTGATTTCTTTTAAAACATATTTCTTTTTTTAATAATTTTTCATAACAAATTGCTAAATTAAAAAGGTTTTAATTTTTATAAAAAAATTTTTTAGTAATTCGATATTGTAGAATTATAATTCTTGCAAAAAAAAACCGACTTCAAAACAGATAGAAGGGCACTAATTCTAAACTAAAAATGTAAGAAGTAATCTGTAAGAATTAAATTTAAACCAAATAAAAGATGCGCCAAAATAAGAGGGGAAAAATAAAGACTATTGAATGACAAGGCTCTACCTATTACTGTTTAAAAGTTAAGTTATTTTCACCAGCATCCGTCTTGTATGGGGACACCATTCAAGCCTCTGTCTATAACGGTTTCAAAGATAGGGGCACACAGATCAAATAACATCACCTATTCGGACACCCTTTAATTTACAATGTTAAATTAAAGACCTGTTGTTATAGAGGACTTGGTCACAAAGATTCTTTGTAAATTTCAACCATCTGTCTATAACGGTTAAAAAGTTTAATCATATATTTCAAATTACATGAACTATTGGGACACCCTTTACATTATAATTCCAAATATTTATACTTGTTATCATACCAGAGAAAGTAGTGGACATTCTGCCTAATTTTCAAGTGTTTGTGTTTAACGGTTCAAAAGATAGGGTCATATAGATCAAATTACGTAATTTATGGGGACACCTTTTAATTTCTAACTTCAAATTGTATACTTGCTATAGTGGACTTTGCAATACAGGTTCCTTGTAAATTTCAGCTGTCTGTCTCTAACAGTTCAAAAGTTTGGCCACATACATAGCATTACATTAACTATTGGGACACCCTTTAAGTTCCAAATTCAAAATTTTATACTTTTTGTTATAGCTGACTTAGCACTACAGGTTCTTTGTAAATTTCAGCGGTCTGTGTACAACTATTCAAAAGTATGGCCATATACATCAAATTAAATGAACTATTGGAGCACCCTTTAATTTAAAATTTTGAGTATTTATACATTTTATTATAACGGTCATAGTAGTCGACATTCTGTCAAATTTTCAAGGTTTAGTCTATAACGGTTCAAAAGATAGACCCAAATAGGTCATATTATGTCACCTATGGGGACACCCTTTAAATTTTAAATTTATTTTTTTATTAATTTCTGCTGTTGGGAGCTATAGCGGCACGCAATTTTTTAAAATTTTATATTGCTGCCCTTTACGGTTCTTAATACACGTAAAAAACATGTATTTTGTATGGGGACACCCTTTAATTTTCAATATAATGAACTGTTTTTAAAATGGGACCAACCTTGAAGCATAACCTTTCAAATAAAGCAAAAAATTTTAAAATCGGTTCAGAAATGGCTGAGTTCTGCGGTTACATACATAAAAAAAAGCAACATTCAGACGAATAGATAACCTCCTTCTTTTTTGAAGTCGGTTAAAAATAGAATAAAATAGATCTTTAGTTCTAGAATTATAATAGAACAAAAGTAACTCATAACCAATTTTCAGAGAGGCCGCTATAATAACTGGCCTCTTTAACAAATTGGGTATAGATCTGTGGTCTGTAGAGTTACCGGTTTCATTTTTTTTTGTTGTTGTTAAACTATTTGAATTAAAATAAAATTTTAATACCTTTTAAATGGTTTTATTTTATTCACCAAAAAAAAAGAAACCGGAAATTATTTTAATTTTAATTTTATTTATTGATTTCTTTAAAAGATATTTAAATGAGTTTTTAAAACACATTTGTTATTAATTCGATATGGTAGAATTAAAATTATAAAAATAACTTGGAATATATCTTTAACAAGTAATTAGTTAAAAAAAATTAAAAAAAAAAACATTTAAGTTTTTCTTTATTACAGCCTTGACCTGTGTTTTTATGATGCGCCTTTGATCTGATCAGGGTTATAAATTTAGCTGTTGAAATTCAATTTATCAAAATTTCCTTAAACAATATCTGTTGCTTTTTGAACTCTTCGGAAAGTGTTAATAGCTCTTAAAAATAAATTCCCCACATAATTTCACAATGATATTAATAATAAAACAGAAATATTAAAAAATGTAATAACTTGGTTTATGGCTTGCGAATTATGGATGGATGTGGATGTTTTCAAAATATGAATATTAAAAATCTAAAATTAAAAATAAAACTCATAAAGTATTAAGCACCTTAATGGCAATAAAGTGCACAGTTGTTAGATATTAAAAAAAAAAATAAAAACTTAAACACATACAAATAAACATACATATCGTTAGCTGAACTGTAAAACAACGTAAGTTTTGAATTTGATATTTTGACTAATTGTGGATACACTGATCACTGATTTTAAAACTTTTTTAATATAAAGAGAGAAAAAAATTTATGAGTTACGGAATTCTGCATTTCGCCTAACGATATGCAGAAAATATAAAATGGATTTTGATCTAGTTGAAACTTCCTTTTTTGTTTTCAAAAAAAATTTTGCTACAAATAAGATATTTTTCACTCCATAAAAAATGTCGTTATTTTTGGGAGCTCGAGAAATACATATGTGAAGAACATTTGATCAATAAACCGCAGGTCAATGACATCCGTATCTAAAGGTGGCCTTACCACCATTTAAATAACATCAGCCATAATATGCCTACAAACACATATTGGGCCGTATAAAAAGCCTACTCGGTATTATGCTACATTTTTGAACAAAAATTTGCTTTATTGAAAACTAGCGTTCATCGTCAGCGTTCTAGCAAAATTTTGTTCGATTTTGCTTTGAAAGCAATCCACACCAAAGACCCTTTCTTTACTTTATATAAAGGTTCTCATCCTTACTAAACTGCCTCCTTAAACTATGCATATCGGTTAGTGCTTCAGTTATGGTTTATGTATTTAATTTATATAAAGATACCCATCCCTGGGTAAAATTCTAAAATTTATAAAAAATTCTAAAATTTATAAAAAATTCTAAAATACAAAAAAATATTGTAAAGCGCTGTATAAGGTGTTTAAAATATTTTAATAATATTGTTGTTCCTCAAAGTAAAACTACAAAACAAATACAAATTTATTCAAGTGGCGCCATCTGTTGTGCAGTAGTTTTTAAAATATCCCACTTTCAAAAAAATAAACAAGTGAGTTGAAAAAAAAACCGTGCTGAATATAAACGTGTTGAAAATATCTCAGTTTTAAACTAGAAATGGCATTTTTCACTGCCTTTTTTTCTCCACTTTCTCTTGGAAATAAGATATTTTTGAGGAAAATTATAGGAAAATATAGGATTTGGGACCAGGATACTAAGGTACCTGCTCACAAAATGTTGTTAAAATCCATCCAGTAGTTTTTACGTGATGCGAACACAAAAGTAAAGCAGATAGACAGACAGACAGAAGGAAATATATATCTATACGTATAATATATTTTATTATATGTATAGATAAAGGGTCTCATCCTTACTAAAATAACTGCGTACTTATATATTGGAATCAGGATACTAAGGTACCACCTCACAAAATTTTATTAAAATCTATCCAGTAGTTTTTACGTGATCCGAACACAAAGAGAAAGACAGACAGACAGAAAATGAGTTACTATTTTATTATATGTATGTATAGATCAATTTTAATCAAGAACATATTAAACATTATTATCTATACAGCAGCAATTCTATTGGCCAATTGACTTTCAGCGGGCGGCGCTTTGGTGTGCTAATTTTTTAAATCATCAATAATTCTTTGCCGAAACAAATGGTAGTCAGACAGTACAAAGTCCGGACTATATTTGGGATGAATCAAAATGGGACGAGTCAACAAACATATGTGTGGCTCCTCATTGTCATGATGGAATACAACAGCCTTTCTGTTGCCCAATTTTGGTCATTATTTACTTTGCTGGATTGCTTTGTTCAAACAGACGAGTACAGAACCGAATTAATGATTTCTAAGGTACCTTTGATGTCGTTAGTGGAGAGCACCCGCCGTCGACCATCATCGTTTCAGTTTAATATTGTTTAAGTTTAATCGTAAGCTGAGAAGTCACGTTTTAAGCACACTTTTGTTTAAGACAACCAGGGGTCTAATCACCGCATTCGATATCGAGTAAAATCTCTCGTAATTTTTCATTTTGGTATCATGGCACTCGATATCGAATAATAAAAAGTATCGCAATTTTATTCGAAAGGAAATATTTTTAAACCGTGTTTTCTTGTTTTCTTGTTCACTTGTTAACTTATTAATCTATTACAATTTGATATAAATAACGATTCGATACATGTCGAATGGCATAATTAGCTTACTCGACTCATATCAAATTTGTTATTCGATACGAACGATA